>JALAJA010001155.1:2500-12500 GCA_023376005.1 Doryteuthis pealeii
ATATATATATATTATATATATATATATGTATATATGTGTGTGTGTGTGTGTTGTGTGTGCGCGCGCGCGCGCGCACGTGTGTGGTATTTGCGTGTGTATATAATTCATATACATTCATATCATTCATATCTATATGTGCCTAGGTTTCTGTTGATTCTTGTGTGGTGTTTATAGGGCAAACCACACACCACAATTAATATATATATAATATATATATATATATATATATATTATATATATATTATGTGTGTGTTTTGATGTGGTGAAAAGTATATAAAAAAATGGAATAAATACGACAGTTTGAGTATAGAAAAACAATATTTAAATATTTTGTTAACAAACGTCTGCTTAAAACAAAGATATGTCTCTGATGAACAGGTCATTAAAAATGCATTTTACCAATTGGTCTCTCTCCCTCTCCTCTCTCTCTCTATTAATATATATAATATATGTATATATATATTATATAATTCGTCAAACTGAAATTTTAGCTATACCTATAGAATGCGGATAAGAAGGGAATTACACTACTGGTCCATATTGGAAAAAAACTTTTAAAGGCCAATTCCAAAAAAAACTTTTAAGGGAAATTAGAAAATAAGTAGGTATGATGAAATATCCACAAAGGGAGGTTATGGAAAAAAATTTAAAAATTTTCATAATTTTCAAACTATTACCAAAGGTCAGGGAAATAGTCCGATTTTTAATGAAATTTTCACCAAATTGTCCTTTATTTTAACTTTAATTGAATTAAACTTCATAAACGACATAGGTCGAAACACACGTTGTTAGCACAATATCTATTATTGTTTTTGTATTTGTATACCTCATATTATATATATATATATATATATATATATATTATATATATAATTATAGTATGAACAAAAAATAATAAGACAAAAGGAATATGACTTATTAATTATTTATTCTCAACTAGTTTCGACCTTAGGACATCGTCAGGAGAAAAATTTCTTATTTTGAAGAAAATTGTTTTTAGAGATTTTTTTTTTGAAAGGACCATTATAGAAGAACTATAGAAGTTGAAGTATTTTTTGGAGTGTTGACATGCTATTATAATCCGGGTAGAGGAGTGTGTTAGTAGTTAGCAAGTCCATCTGTTCCGTGAAAAAACCTCTCTGAGGTGGCTTCTTTTTAATGCTCTTATATAAGTGATGGAGGGTTCTTGGGAGTTGTGTATATGACCATATATGTATACATGTGTGTGCATACATATATGTGTGTGAATGTGAGTGTGTATGGATCTCGGTACTGTGCGCGTGACTTTTAGATTTTTGAATGGGTCAAGAGTTGCTTGTTTGATATGGGGCGGTCGGTGTTTGTTTATGTAGGTGTTATTGGCCCCCTTCATATTTGTCACCTCGTCTTTTTTCTTGTTATTACCAAGGTAATGAGTCCATTTTCTGATTAAAACCAAGCGGATGAAAACTTCTTATGTTATATATATATATATACGGTGTTCTGCATAGCGAGCCATCCTTTGCGGGATTCTCTTGTCAAAATTATTTTCTAGAATTATCGAATTTTATACGATACATGCATTATAATTGCCTTCAAGCAAAAATATAATAACATTATTCAACTAATGCTTTTCTATAAACAAACAAACATCCAAAAATCTTATTCACTTCGCCGAAGAGCTTACGGCCGAGTTTGTTTACTACACAATAAACGTCCACTTAACCTACTATGGTAGAAGCGTGTAGTAGTTTCATTGACAAGGTTAATTTCGCTGGGATTGTTCGCTATGTACCGGCGCGGCCGAAACGGATATGCCGTCTCTGACTATGCCTGTGAAGTCCCGGTTTCGATTCCTGTCGGAGGGGAGCCATTAGTATACATCGCTGAAGAGACTTAATAAAGTCGAAACAGGGTTGTACGGTGTTCTGCATTAGCGAGCCATCCTTTTGCGGGATTCTCTTGTCAAGATTATATTTTCTAAATTATCGAATTTTATTTACGATACATGCATTATAATTGCCTTCAAGCAAAAATATAAATAAATATTATATATATATATATATATGATGTGTGTGTGTGTGTGTGTGTGTGTGTGTGTGTGTGTGTGGCGTGTGTGTGTTTGTTTCTGTGTGTAGGGCGTGGCCAACATTGCTTTCAAGTTTCAATTGGTGAAATGGTTACCGTGCTAGATTGCCATATCATATTAAGCGAGTTTGAACTTCAGTCACGCTATAAGGTTCACTTTTCAAACTAATAGCCTTGGCAAAAATATGAACCACCCTTACTCCCAGCTATAGGTTAGATAGTAACCCCAAATATCTTCCACCAGAATGGCTTTAGCATTAAATAATCCTCGAAGTGATATGCCAGCGAATGGTAAATTTGCTAAATGGAGAGACACAAATCAGACTGCTCTGATGTTTGAGTGCCACAGGACACACTTTTGTCATATTTAAATCTCAAATGGATATTAAAAGCATTAATATTCATTAATGAATTCTATTTTCAAACAGTTAATTTGTATTAGTTTCATTAAACACAAAGACACAAATAGGTAGAAAAAAGTAACCAAAATGTTAGAAATATTTCAATCAGATTTTCACGTCCACACAATTAGTTTTATTATTTAATTATATATGTACTTAATCAATTTAATAATATCATTACTTCAGACTTTTACTCCAAACCAAATACTTCTGTTACACATCCTACTCTGACTAAAACAGCTAGTCAATCAGGCACACTACCGAACTCTAACAAACATCCAGAATGCTTTTTGCCTAACATTAACTTATATTATATGGAGATTGTGTGTTTTTCTGTCTGTAACCGAAACTATATTCCTACTCAAGTCATAATTCCCTTAGTTATTGACATCACATTCTCAATGATTTTTATTTTTATTTAAATCTCGATTATTAATTAAATTGTTACTTATTAATACTGTGACCATATCCACATATTAATAACATGCAATTATATTTATATATACACAAAATAACGCTTACAGTGTGGAAGGAAGGCTAATTTGCATATGATATTTAAATGTTGATTTTAATAAATATGTGTTTAGTACTATTGATTTCTAATTGTTTGGTTTTATTTTACATGAATATAAGCAAAAATCTCTTCAATAATCTTAAATGAAATCCCCATTAAAAAGAAGAAATAACTGTATGTATTTATTCTTTACTTCCTCTTATAACTAATATTAAATTAGAAAAAAACAATGAAAGACGAGAGTGATAGAAGAGTAAGTTTCAGTGTTTCACTTTTTCTATATACCCCCTTTCAAATCTTTTATCTGCATTCTTTTAGTTTCATTAGTCTTTCTAATTTAAATACAATATTTATTACATTCAAAATTCCTACTTGCACCCGGAGGGTGCATATATTTGCTAGTGTATATAAATTATCCTACGAATATTAAGTGGAAAATAAAGGGTTGTATAACTTAAGGAAAGACTGACCTACACTCTGACTATCAAATTATTTTCAAAGTCAACCGACCTATCCCGTAAAATACCATTCCCCACTCATTAAACTCCAACCTTACTTTTTCCCATTCCTCTGTACCACACAACCAACCCGCCTCTCTCCTCCCTTACACAATTACCTTTTCATATAAAAAGCAGGAATGTACAAGCGTTTATCTCAATAATTTTAGAAAAAAAAGCTCCAGCCAACAATGAGAGAAATATCAATTGAATTTAGTTGCTGTGTTGTTATATCTACTTTTCCTCTATCTTCACCACATTTTTCGGATTTATTCAAATACTTCACTCCTCATAATATATATATAATATATATATAATATATATATATATATGTTGTGTGTGTGTGTGTGTGTTGTGCGTGCGTGTGCGGGGCGTGTGTGATGTGTGTGTGTGTGCGTGCGTTGTACGCGCATATACTGTAGGTTGGAGCGATTTGGTATTATAAATCGACAATACGATTTTATTCTTTTTTAATGATTACATTTTTATTACTTTTGGGATATCACATTTCCAATTAACTTCTCTTCATAATAGAGTACAACACGTTCTCAGGTGGCATACTAATGTATTAATCAGGAATTTCTTGAATGCAATTCTATTAAATTTCTCCAGACTCATCCTTGGTATTTCGAATCATATCAATGATATTCAATTGCTGATTGGAGAACTTGATATTCGTAAACTATCTCAAATTAAACTAACTGCATTATAATTCATGAAATAATTTGATATATTGGTGAAGATTGTTATGCAGTTCTAGGAGTGGGAAAATAATCAACAATAGTGTACAAAGCTGAGTTTATCTGTATATCGTTACAATATCAGAGTGTGACCAGGACAATTCACGTATCTTCTATCGCTTTTCATAGTGTGAATCGTCTTGGGGAAGACCCAAACACCCTAACGAAAACTTTAATCTATTATGAAAAGCATCTCTTTGCTCATAACATCTATTATACTGAATACATCAATGATAAATGAATTTAAATATCTTAATTTGAATCTATATTTTGAATACTTTATTATATTAACATTATATATATATATATATATATTATATATATTATATATATATATATATATATATATATATATATATAACCCTTCGCACGAGCAGAATGTGACTCACGGTCAATTTCTTCAGCATTGTTTAACAGGTTTGAATTCTCCTAGACTGGTTACCTAGCCAAGGTTAAAGAGCCCAGTCTTTCCTACTTTTTACTCATACCTGGGTAGGGAGTAGATGGATACATACCTTTTCCAAGTGTATTTGCCAACAGCCTCATCTAGTATTTGAAGTTGGTCGACGTCCATTTCCTCGAACTCTAACCATTACTTCAACTCGCTTCCATTGTTATATGCTAGTGTGACTCGGGTATATAAATGGTGAAGAGGGAAGAAGATAGGTTCTTACTGGGTTCTGTTTCACCATGACCATCTTCTGTGTTTGATTCCTTTTTTCTGCTGGGCTGTCTTGTCTGTGCTCATTTCTTGTTTGTAAGATTTTAGTAATGATGAAGTAAGATTTTGATTTTCTTTTACTAGACGTTTATTTTTTTTTTAGCCCAAAAAGTTTTTATAACCCTGCGGTGAGAAGCTGGCATCTTAGGAGCAAACGACCCTCGCGTTTACACCTTTACTAACAAGCCAAATCTAACTAACTTAACTCTCAGTCAGTTCCTTCTGACGCTTTTCCTTTAGCCAATCAGAAAATCGGCATCCAGGTCAGCGAAAGGTGAACTACCTGTCAATCACTTCTTCAACGGTTGATGGTAAATTTACATTTACCAAACGGTTAATCAAATCTTATTACACTTACAGACATAATTCGTAGGTTACTCATGAATTATGTAACACCATCTGTCCCCACAGCTATGGGTAAATTGCAGGGTAGGCTGTGTTATTTAGCCTTGGTTACGCAGCCAGTCTAGCAGATGAAAAACACCAAATTTAAAAGAAAAATTGGCCCTGTGCCACATCTTGGATAAATAAATAAATAATTTCAAATGACTTTCTACTTCGCTATACACCGACCCGTATTTATTCAAAATTACAAGTTGATATATGAACGGATACATTCTCAACGATGTAAAAACGAGTATAAACATGTTCCACGAATATATACTTGGTGAATGTTGCGAATGAGATTTTATTCTGCATCCACTTTATAAAGCAAAAAATGGATTTGGTTTGAGAAGAAACACGGACGGCAAATAAAAAATAACCTTCAAATCCTTCAACAAAAGTGATAGTAAAATAAATCTAAAAAACATGAATGAAAAATAATTTTTGTTTCATATAATAATGACAATCCACCATGGATAAGAAAATAATGCCTGAAAACTATTTGGATTGGGAAGTGAAACGAAAACAAAAAAAGGCTCCACAAAAGAATGTGGTGTATTTGTTGAGTTACGTTGTTGCATATTAGCAGGAATTTAAAAGTACCATAACGATAAAAAGCTGAGACATCTAATTCTTAAAGACCGGACTGACGAGATACTATGTTGAAATAAATTTAGATAAAAAAAACATTATATATATATATATATATATATATATATACTATATTATATATATATATATATTTAGTAAATGAAGAAAAACTCTAAACTTGCTCATTACAATAATTTATTTCAACCGTATTAATACGGCATCTTCAGGTAATCACAAGAAACATGACTCTTACTGAGAATTTCCAAAAGTAACATCTCTTTTATATCTATCAATTTAGGGGAGGGAGGGTTGGTGTCTTATTTTGGAATGGGTGGGGTTAGTTTCTTTGGATGAGGTGGGGAGGTCTATGTTTTGGATGAGGTGTGGCTTAGCTTGGGGCATATTCCTTGGAGAAATAGTTGTAAGAGTGTATATACAAAATGAGCAGAGTTTCAAGGCTAAAAATAATTAAAAAATATATTTTTACATATACGGAGTATATATAAATAAATAATCACACACACACACACACACACACACAACACACACACACACACATATATATATATATATATAATGTGTGTGTGTATGTGTGTGTGTGTGTGTGTGTGTGTGTGTGATTATTTATTTATATATACTCCGTATATGTAAAAATATACACTCAAATCTTTATATGTACGTTTGAGTTCTCGATTCCGACGCATAAGGGTTCATAAGATAGCATGGGCTGACCCAATGAACAACCCACACAGTGTTTTTGTTTATAGTGGTGAAGGCTTCTGTCGGACCATCCGCGCTTTTGGCACATTCAATACGAAGGAATTGGTGCAAGGAATACCACAAACCCAATCAACAACTAACCTCAGGCTTTTAAAATTCAGAGTTTTCCTTCTCCTAGACTGGTTACATATCCAAGTTTAAATATATCCATAAGTATATCTTCTATTCAAAGTAGTGCTATAACCAGTCAAAGTTAGTAAATATCGAAAATAGTTAACTAACGAAATATTCTTCTAATCACTATAACTGTTGTGCAAATCAACTTTAATCTTATTAAGATTGGATTTTACTAAACAATCGGTGCTACTTCGAATTATGAGATGTACGTGTCAACGTGAGCTACAAAAGTCATTTTAGTATATTGATCTTACATATATCATTTATTTATCATAGCTCGTATAAAACATTATCATATCTTATACTTTTATCAGAAAGAAAATAGAATTATATACATCAGAAAATATTTTTCATCAAATTTATAGATAAATTAAAATATACATCAATAAAAATAGATATTAGAAAAATTATAATTTATTTTTAAAATGAAGCACATTGGGAGTAGGTTTATAGTTAGACTGATCGCATAGGATTTTAAAAAGAATTAATATTGAATAGAAAAGTTAACAAAATTGAAGAAAAAATGTAAAAGTGTGTTGACTTGTGGGATGAATAGGTGATTACCATATATATCTCACAGCTCTAAATCCTGCCATTCATACTTGGACAATCGTTTAAGCGACCCTGGTTAATCGGTTAGCCAATTGCTAAAAAAATTGTTTCCTTTATTCAAATAAATGTATCAATATTAACGATAATACACAATAGTGACGATAATACACAGAACATGACTAATAGATGAGGGTGGGATAAAGTTTAATGAAATTTACGGGTAATCTAAAAACGCCATGGATTGTAAATTATC
Source organism: Doryteuthis pealeii (assembly GCA_023376005.1). Lineage (NCBI taxonomy): Eukaryota > Metazoa > Mollusca > Cephalopoda > Myopsida > Loliginidae > Doryteuthis > Doryteuthis pealeii. Next base: position 10,118 of record JALAJA010001155.1, read on the forward strand.
ACTGGTCCAGTGACGAAAAGAAAATCAGCACATGATAATTATACATTATTCTAGTGTGTATTTTCCTCAGCAGTATACAACGAAATGTCGTACAAGTGTTCGGCTAGAAACCACAAGTTTCTTAGTTCGATACCGACTCTCGCCAGCTCAGCGTATGAGTAGCACAGGGAACTGTTCGGTAAAGTAATGATCTGATGGTAGATGTGGTGCTCCACCTCAGACGCAAAAATCTCCTTGGTCTAGCGCTAGTGAAAAGGGGACAGGCTCCCTCGCTGATAGGCATATACCGACTTTTAGACCACCCAAGCTTATATATAATATAATATATATATATATATATTATATATATATACATATATATATGTGTGTGTGTGTGAGTGTGTGTGTGAGAGAAGAGAGAGAGGGGAATTAAACCAGTGAGTTTGTACACATATGGCTTTACAATGAACAATGGATAGATTGATACAATTTACGTTTGTAGAAACCTTATTACGTAATTCTCTGTATATTCCCTAAAGCAATAGTTCGTTTGTGAAAACTTATGTAAACTTACATGCCTACAACCAATAGATAGTTAAATTAATGTATAATCAAATAATCGTGTATATGGATGTGTACACTAAGCGTAATGGTTATAGTCGTAGGGAATGGAATCAGCGACTCTGGATCAAATCCTAGACCAGGCAGCTTGCGCTCCCCTTCGCGCTCCTATCCTTGGGAATGTTATAAATACATCACTTCTCCGCCCCTTGCAATGGACTGGGTTCTGTAGTCTTGGTTATACAACCAGTCTAGGGGTCGAAAATCTCTGAGTTTCAACCAGTTTTACCCCACTTAAGATTTTACCTCATGTGGTGTAATGGTTAGCAATCTAGATTCGCAGACCATTGTAAGGGAGTTCGGTTCTCCGTGGGCGCCCCATTATGTGGCTTTGTCCTACATCTAAACTAAGCTTACTAAATAGGTATATGGATTCCCTCAATGAACTATATGGATTTCCAAAAAAATAATAATAGGAATAACAGGAATTTTTCACAGGAACAATATGGTTTAATATGAATTACTATAAAGACCAACAAGCAGTGCAATAGACTTACTATAAAACCTTGGAAATGAAATTGGTATTTGAACGCTCGGTTGCACTATGAATTAAACCCTTGAAATTTAGGGTCTTGTCCAAAATCTGGAACAGCATATCGCCACGAAATCTGAGAACAAAGTGTCTTTGAGAAATCAATATATTTTAGTCATTTACATATCGGTTTAAACTACTTTACTCTTATCCCACATTGCTTAGAAATGAATACGCCTATCACCTCGTGCGTATTAAACTAGAAAAATACTGAACGACTGATATAACAAGTAATTCATATTAAACCATATTGTTCCTCTGAAAGATTCATATTATTCCTATTTTAAAAAACCATGTAGTTTATTGAGGGAATCCATATACTTATTTACTAAGCTTGGCTTAGATGTGGTACAAATCCAATAACTATAATCGCACGGCACGTTAGTTGCTTGTTTGATTTATCGATTGGATTTACAACGTGCCAATCAAAGGGTTATTTCATGAAGCAATTTTCAAGCAATTTTTACAAGCAAATAATCTCATTAAATAATCATCAATTGTACAAAATCGTAGTTTAAAGTAACTATTTTCACACAAATAATTTGCACACCGTTATTTGATTTCAGTTATTATTACCTAATAATAATAAATTGAAAACAAGTACATAGTCTCAAGTAACTAATAAATATCACAATCATTTAAATCAGCTAAACAATTCATACTTAGTTTATTTAATGGAATTTCAACATTCATATGTTATTTAATTCAAAACAATCCTTGTAGAAAAACAGTAGTGGTACTATTTAACCCAAGAGCTTGGGGATAATGGAGTTCAAACTTATCCAGGCTTATTAGTTCGAAAGTAAACGTAAGATCAAGACAAGAGTTCGAACCCGCTAATAACCATGTCGCCGTCATGTACCGTATCTACTACTCCACGGAGATTTCCCCAATGCTTTTAGAGATACTTTTATACTGTAGTTTAGAATGAAAAAATTATCTCAAATAGAATTTTTTGATCTATAGATAGGAGCTTAGCAGCTACGACCCTCAGAGTGCGTATGAGAGTAAGGGTGATTAAGGGTGACTCTTCCTTCCAGAACCTCTGAGTTCCAGAACTGGAGCCCCACCACCGAACGGAGTTCAGTATCATAACTTCAACACACTTTATTGTGGGAGGGAGGTCTTGCTCTTCTGTAGCAGAATTCTGATACAGTGAGTAGTACGCTATATACTAATACACTTTTAATTAAAGACCATTTCCCCATTCAAATCTTATTATAATGGACAGTGTATGTTTGTCTGTCTGTA
>JALAJA010001157.1:0-11610 GCA_023376005.1 Doryteuthis pealeii
AGATTTAATTTCTAAATCCCCAAGGTGACTTTTGGAAATATAAATATATTAGGGAGGAAAATATGATAAATCCAACAGTATAAAGAAAAAAAAAATCAAAAAGATAAATCTATTCTTGATTGTGAAGTCAGCGTTTAAATGTTTTAGTTTTTATTCAAACCTCCATCAGGACATTAGGATGGAAAAAGTGTTCGTTTTTGGTAAGAGATGACCTGATTGGTACAAGTAAAGACGTTTGAAATATGTGGTGTTTTCTTAAAGAAGATATAAAAAGATGAAAAAGTAGAAGAAAAGAAAACTGACAAATCCATATGTAATTAAGTTAGGTATACAACTTATCAATATTGAGAGTATTTAATATTATAATCTACGTTTTTATATTTTATTTTTTAAGAAGCTTGATTTTATGTATATAAATGGATTAACCATGAAGATATGTAAGAGGATAGAATTCAAATGAATTTGATTGACAAGGAGAAAGAAATGTGTTAATTTGCATAAAGAAAGATATTTCTCTCTTCCATTTTATTTTGAAAAGTAATCCATCACGTTAAGATGATAAGTTTTCCATCCTAATCCTGATGAATGTTTGATAAAACTGTAAAGTTTTAACATTGATTTCACTATCTTGAATAAATTTATCTTTTGGAATATTTTTTATATTTTCTCCACACACACACACACACACATATATATATATATATATATATATTATATATACAAAGTGTGTCAAAAAGTATCGAGATTTTTTGTACTTTTTTACACAACTCTTATTCAGAAAAAATGAACGTTCCATTCATTGTTCATTTCTATCTTGGTAAATACAACTTCAATTTCGATACTTTTATGACACACCTTATATATATTTTAAATATATATTATATATATATATATATATAATATATTTATAATATATATGTGTGTGTGTGTGTGTGTTGTGTGTGTGTATAACTAGTTTTTGGTACAACTAAATTTGTATACAAGTTTAAATACTATCATACTTATTTGGTAATCAGCTAATTAAACGAATATTTCAATTTTAAAATGAGGCGAAAAAGATAGAGAAAGTTAAGAGCCTTTCGACCGGTGCATTTTCAAAAGTTCTACAGCCGTAGATCGTTTAAACGTCAAAGTGTATAAATTGGGTAAAAGGACAATATAAAGGTTGGGGCAACAAGAAGGAGAAAAAACCCTCATGTCACCCCAACTTCAGCAACACATCCCTGCAAATGTTACCAGGGAATGTTTTAAAACGCCGTTGCCTACACAAGACCAGGCAGTGGGGAAAATTGCAACTGCCTCGAAGACATGCAGATAGTGATTTGTCCTAGCCTTGTATAGTACGGAAAATTGCTGATCACTATATTGATTCTGCAGCTATTTAAAACTGCACAGATGATCACCAATGGTAGAGCACGCATGTTTTTTGAGGAAATACTTCTTAATTCTTCGGAACATGTTGGCTGCGTCGTCCTTCCAATAGAACGTCTTTTTGAATTGAGTGAAAATTCATATATAGTAGTGAAGATTGTTTTGACCTTAACTGCATTGAAACAACATATTACGGGTAATGTGATCTTATTACCAACGTCTGACCAACAGGTCTATCGACGGCAACCTTTAAATACACGGGTATTTGATGGTCAAATTCTTGTTTGCAATTGAATTTAGATACGGTTTGATTGATCATATCCATTATCAAATCACCCGGGTACCCATTAGCATATATATATATATATATATATATATAATATATATATATAATATATATAACTAAAATTCTCATTATGTTTGTATTATCTAACTCAAAGCCAATAAAATCATAAACATCATAGCAAGATTTTAAAAAATGCCTCTTTGTGAATAAAATATTTTCCAGTCCAATTTGCAATTGAATGATAATTTTGTGGGGTTTGCATTTGTACAGAACGTATGTTTCTTTTTTTTATTATCAAAATTCTGGATAACTATAAAATGCTAATTATAACTCTTTCTCTCCATCCTAAATAGTAATATAAATACAATGGAAACCAATAGCTTCATGGGTTATCTTGTCATATATACATATGTAGTCAGTAGACTTGAATACTTACCCCCCCCCAACACAGTCACAAATTTTATATTTTATTTATTCATTTTGGGGAGATCACATTTAGCTTTAATAAAAATTGTATAGAATATTATTTGATAAACCCTTATTTGAAATATTCAATACTATCACTCATCAAATTAACTCCTATAGTTTATAGGGGGCCGGTGAGAGCGGATTCCGGCTGGTGAGAGCGGATTCCGGCCGGTGAGAAAAGGTTTCCAACTCCATTTGCTGCTAGACCTATCTGTGAGGTGAAATACTGTTCGTTGGAGAAGTGGCACTAACAGGGGTATTCTGCTCGCGGTGGTTGTCCGTTTTGGTCAGTTCTCGTACGATAGGTAAAAAAGTGTAGGGAATGCCTTTTGGAAGCTACTCACCTAAGTAACAATCTTTTAAATGACGGTGGATGGGTCCTTTCTTAAGTTGACTATTTAGGTCCTCAGCCTTCTGATAAGTATGCTGTCGAAACGGCCTTCAGAAAGTATGGTGTTAAAAAACGCCTCCGTCCAGCCCTTTTTTGCGGCAAGGTGGTGAGAGCGCTTATCTTTGCGTGTCTCCTCGATAACTGCTCCCTGATAAGTGATAGGGTTTGGATTTGGCGCCAACCTTCTGTTGGCGATTCGTCCTCTAGCGGCAGGGGAAGATAATTCTCTATCAAATTTCCGATATTATATACCGAGTGGTCAGTCGAGTACCTACTTGTAAATTCGTTACTTGATTATTTTTTTTTTTGAGTATTTTAGAGATTTTGTGATTTTTAAAATTTATTTTTTTAATTTTTTATCCGTTTTCTAATTTGATTTTGTTCTCTTGAGTTACGATTTTTACGATAGCTATTGACAGGTGGAAGAAACCTAGCCTCTGTTTTACAACTTTTGTGTTCGTAATGAGTGCTGATTCGCATAGACGGCGTAAGCTCTTACTATGTATGGGTTTGAGTAGTGAGCGTGAAAAAAATATTCCCAATACCTCAGCTTTCACAAACGTTCCTAGACTACAGTCGCCACACACTAACTTACACCAGATATCAAATTTCTTCAATGCTATAAATGATCCCATAAAAAGTACCATACCCCATTAAATAAACCCATTTTCTTTTCCCTTCCCCTCCTACTCACACATTCAACTTCCCTTTTTCTTTCCTTTGCCTCTCTCTTAATCACTCTGTGCGCCCATTGACTGTGCCCCCCGCCCCGAAAAACCCTTTTCAGCATAAAAGTAGACTGTGGAACCAATTTGAATGAATTCGAAAAAGCGTCGCTAAAGAACGAGGCGTATATTTGAATTTAGTCGTTGTGTTGTTTTATACCGCATTTTACCTCTATTTTTCAACCACATTTTGTTGGATTATATATATATAATATATATATATATATATATATATATATATATATATATATATATGGGAGAATATGTGCTTAATTGAAGTCGGACCTAATTTTTGAAAGTTAATTCATTAATAATTAATTAGGCGGGATTTAATTATTAATGATTAACTTCAAAATTAGGTTCGACTTCAATTAAGCACATATTCTCCCAAATATTGTCGCTGAATAGCCATATGTTTGTTTTATATATATATATATATATATATATTATATAATATATATATATATATATATATATAATACATTCAAACAAATTTGTTTAAAAGTAATTGAATCGTTATTGTTTTCAAGTTTTTCTTTTTTCTTCCAAGTTTTCTAACAATTTTTTGGGTTATAATCTTGAATCAGTTGTCTGAAATAGTTATTATTGGTAAACCAAGTATTTTCGACTCTTTTCTGAACTATAATCAAGGCTGTTTACTTTTTGTCTAAACTATCATTATCAGGACTATTTATCATTTTACTAAACTATTGTTTTGTTATATATATATATATATATATATTTTATATATTAAATGAACTGCATATGTAATTATATTTTTCTTTTTTTAATGATGGTTATTATGCTACTACTTATCGTTTTAGACAAAGTTTAACCTTAAATAAAAGTTTTAATTATTCTTAATTCGCTTTTAAAAACTCGTAGTATCCGATTTTTTCTGCCAGTCCCTAATATATATAATATATATATATATTAATATATATATATATATATAATCTTGCATTGTGTTTATAATCCTGTTAATTGTAATTCAAGGGAATAGAAGGGAAGAGGACACCATGTACTGTTTGTAGTTTTGGTGGACCAGCAGACTTATGGTACAATGAACATGACACTATACTATCATACACAGTACAGTATGGTATCGTGTACTGATTACACAATACCATAAACTGATTACACACATAAAGGTTTTGTTTCACACAAACAACATCTAAAGAAACTCTCTCAAATATGTAAGCCTTGTACAAATTCATACTTAGAAACATCACGAATTTTCCTACATACACACTTCATTCCTCTCTTTTTTAAATCTCATTTCTTCATGGATTGTTATGTCCTCCCCTGTCAGCAGAGCTTAGAACATGCTGACTGTAAGACCTGCTAAGGGTGTCGCTGCGTAATGCCACTAAACTGCATTGATGGCAGGCTCCAGTTCAGGAGATCTGGGATGTGAAGTATCCATTCATTAGCATTACTCCCAGATCCACTCTGAACTGGAGTGGTGTTACCTGTTAGAGTCCGTCTATGGTATTATAGACTGTTAAAAATTATTTGTATTAAAAAGACCATATGCAAAATATCTTAAAAAAAACATTTACAAAAAATTAAAATAATAACCGTACAATGAACGCGATTCTCCAACCCCCAAGGAATAAAATAACCCTAGACAGGTTGAGTGTGCTGTTAAAATCTAGCAATCGATCATGTCTGTATTTTAAACAAAACCTTCCACAAAATCTGTACTATCAATGATCTATCCTTACAATTTCTTAGTGTGTGTGTAATTTCTAAACGACAAATTTATCATCCATGATAATTGGGTGCATTCATTACTAATTGAAAAGCAACTTGAAAGATTCTGTGAAGCAATGTAAACAAATTAATAAAAGCTCAAGCATGTTAATGTTGTCGTTGGTTTTGTTGATATTTTCCATTGGCAGTTTTGATTCTGTGGCGTAATCTATTTATGTACGTCTGTTGAATCTCAAAAAGCATTGGACTATTTTTGCCTTTTGATGATAGACACACTTACAAACAAAATTAATAGATAGGAATGAGAATGATGTTTATTGCTCAATTGACTGAATGAAAAAGAATGGGAGGTGGCAATAGGAAGTTATATATATATATTATAATATATATAATATATATAATAATTTTATATATATATATATATATTATATAGAGAGAGAGGAGAGAGAGAGAGAGAGTAAATATAAAGAGAAATACAAGAATAAAGCGAAAAAATAATTAGAAATAATCTCTCTTCTCTCTATCCTCATATATATATATATATATATAATATATATATATATATATATATATTATATATATTTTAGGTACCACCAATTTTACCCTGTGAAATTTAACCCGCCCTATATTTAACACAATGGAACTTGCAGAAAAATGAATATTTTCTTGAAAATTTTTTACATTCGAAAGAAAAAACATTACAATCCTGATGATTTAAAAAAAATTTCAAGCTCGCGGATATGAAAATTATGATTGAAAAACAATGTTTCCTTTTGCACTGTTAAATCAACTGAATTTAACGTAGCTAAAACAGGTTTACGATAAAGGTTTTTTTTTAAAATTTCTATGAAAAATCATTAAATTTTGATGTAAATATATCTGACATTTTTTCCAGAAATATATTAAGGGAAATATTTTATTTACGAGGTCTATTTTATTTTATGTGATAAAAAAAATGAGCCGTCAGAAAACTTTTTCTATAAAGTAAGGAAGAGTCTGAATAACTATATCAAAGAAATTGTATAATATATAACGCAGTAGTTTTTTTAGCAAAAAATATGAAATCGAAAATAAAAAGTGTCATAAATATTTTACTTGAAAACTTTTTTTTTTGGCTTTTTTTATATGGTATGTAATATATTCTATTAAATTGTCCCCCCCCAATTTTTTTTTAAAAAATAAATTTTTAAGAGATTTTCAATCTTTGTGTGCTTAAATATTTAAATATCCGTGAAAAATCGAATTTTTCACGATATTTAAATATATGAATTTTAGAATTCAGGTGAACTAAAATTGGTCGATCACGCTATATTAATATTTTAAAGATAATTTGTAATCTTATTGTGAATAGTAATGTGTGATTTCTTTAGAATATACGGAAGGGCAAAACTGACTATGTTTTTGTTTTTATACAATATATATATATATATATATATATATATATATAATATATATTGTTTGATTGTTTTTTTTTAGCGTAAAAAAAAATATTTTTTCAACTTTTTCGACCTATTAGATAAAAAATAGTATATATTGATTATTTTATCAGTTTTTTTCTCTTAGAAAAAATATTCAAATTTTCTTTCATTTTCGATTAAAAATTAATACCAAACCGAAGACATTTTTTTAAAAATCAATTTCATTGTGAAATTTTAAGATTAAAATTTTTTCAAGTTTTTTATTCTATTTTATAGTAAATTTTAATATTAAAAGTTTTTAAAGATTTTAATCATTTTAATAGTAAATTTTGGCTAAAAAGTATACCGTTACAACCAGCCATTATGTAGATGTATATTGTAAGAGGGTAATAATATGTATTTTTCTGTGTCTAAATTGCGGCCTGAAAATTACCCTTTCGCATGTAATACGGATAGGTTTATTTATTTTTAAGATAACGATGTAATTTTGTCCAATCGGATAATTTGATCCTAGAATTAACTGTTTTTCTTTGTAACAATCCTGTATGTGGTATTTATTAGACCGTTGGGTTATTAATTCTCACATGTGGGGGCAAATTTCGAAATTCGCAATATATTGGTAAAATTACCAAATGCTTAATATATTGAGGACTCATGTTCTAGATTCTAATTTATGAGCAAATACCGAATTTAGGGCAATTTATGGAAATATGTTAAGAGGGGTTAGAGTACCGCATGTTTTAAAGTTCGGACAGCTGAGTGAAAAGAAAGACAGAGACAAAAATATATTTAACAAATTTAAATATATTTAACAAAGAAGAATAAGGAGATAAAGTTGGGAGATAAATAAAGAGTTGCAAATTTTGATGTAATTTGCGGAAGATCGCGTAAACAAGTTCATTTTTGGAAGTTGTAATGATTGTCGGTTGTGAAGATCTGCGAGAAAGGAGTCTTTGAAAAAAGTTGATTTCTTTGAGAAATTGTTGAGTGTTGAATCTTAGAGAATGGTTTACTTGAATTTCGTTGAATTGATTAAAAGGTTGGAGTTGAATTTTGTAGGGCGCAATTTCGGTCCATTTGCCTGTGAGGGAGAAATTTAAGTGTTTTGATCCTGATTCTCTTGGACTTGTCGAGTTTTTAGAATATTCGTTAATTATCTCGGAGCTTGCGCGTTCCTTTTCGCTTTTTTGATCGGCAGAGGGAAAGCTGATGATGATCCCAACCTTCGAAGCCCGAGAGGAATATAATGATGAATTAAATTGAAATATGTTCCTTACCAAAGGGGGAAAACGAGCTGTGACGTTAGCAGTTCTAAGTTTTTGACCGGTGTGGCGCAGACAAAGAGTTGCATTAAACGCTTGATTTCTTCCACCACTTTACCGATGCCAAGGAATCGCCACTGTTACTCTCTAAATTTTCCTAGACTTTATTTTTTATTTGATAAATTCGTATTTAGAACATTGTACAAATAACATTATTTTGTGTGTCTAGAAAAGCTTTAAGAATAAATTAACGTATATAAGGTAAATGTTTCTACAGGATATATCCTTTTACATATCGGTATATAAATGGCGAGAGGAGAGGGTTGGGTTCTTACCTGTTCTGCTTTGTCGGCGGCCATCTTTCTGGCTGATTTTTTTCCTTTGCTGGGTTGGGTTGTATGGCAAAGTGTTGGTAATGATAGCAAGACTGGGGTGTTTTCTTTTATTCTTTATTTTAAAAGAAGTTGGCATTTTGGAAGAGACGAACGTTACGTCCGTTTAACTAACGGCCAAATCTAACACTAAATCAGTTCCCTTCTCACGCTCGGCTTCAGTCCAATCAGCAATCGCGTTCAGGTCAGAGAAGGTGAATTGCCTTGTCAAGCACTTTTACAACTCCCTACAACGGTCATGGTAACTTTCCATTTACCATACCGTATTTGAATCAATCTACACTTACATACATAATTCGTAGGCGACCCACGAATTATGTACAGTGACAAAATGTTCAAAACGTGTAAGTCAAGTTTAGAGATGATGAGTTAAAAGTTCAAAAAATGAAGAGGATCTTTGGAAAAGTTGAAATGGAGAAATCTCAGTTTAAAGTTTGGCCCCGCCTTTTTAAACAGAACACATATCGATGTTAATCATTTCACTGTGATCTAAAAACAATTATATTTCATAACTGGTAAGTAAAAAAATCTAAAAAAAATAATATATATATATTTTTTTACATTTAATTTTACATTTTCGTACTTATTTTCTTCCAAAATCTTTCATTTAATTTTTTTCTATTCAACCTTCGGTCTTTATATTTTTTACTATACAGAAATTAGTTTCAGTATATTATTTTGCTCCAAAATAAGATGTATCATGTTAAGTACCTGAAAAAATCGGAGAACTTTTAAATAAAATAACTGTTGCATTATGAAATTTATTCATTGATAAATCAACACTGAAATTCATTAAATCGGAAATTCCCTGATTTTTGGTAAGTTTTTTTTTTCAATCAGGGGTATTATTTGATTTTGTAAATACATCTATGGCGTTGCATTGTGGTATCTATATTACACAGAACAAGAAATTCTGATTAAGTTTTATGACCAATACTTAAAATCACCAGGAAACGATTAAGCCTATTATACAGGTAACAAATTCTAACTTTTTAATCTTTAAACTTATTCTTTAATTTACGAAAAGTAATAATTTTTACATTAGGACGTTACTTAACTTAAGAGTATAAATTATGGTATAATTTGGAGAAATAAAAAGCATATTTGTATAATTTGAGAGTAATATATTTACCTCGTGGGATTTGGTTTAGACGTTGAATATATCGCCTCAGTAATTGACTACTGAGCTTTGATGAACCCGGTATGGATTGCCGTCACTATTTCCCGTCTAAAAGGACCCTTGGGAATTCTCTGCGAATCTCTTGTTTGTGGCTACACGTAGGATCAAATTCCTGGGTGCTGGATCTGAAATTGGCAACTTTCTAATGTTTCTTTTACAAAAAATTTGTAGTGTACTTAATGTACCTTTCTCAGATTATTCTATGATTCTATCCTGATTACTAAGTACCACCAAACTACGTCAATGATCAGTTTAGGTAATAGTGAAGAGAAACGTAAATATTTTTGAACTTTAAAATCTCAGGAGTTTTATTTTAATGTTTTGTTTTTTTGGAATGACCACATTTTTAAGATATATAACCTTTATACAAATTTCATTGTGTTAAATATGGGGGGGGGGGTAAATTTGACAGGGTGTGTGGACTAGCCTGGCGTACTAGCGTAGAGAATGAAGGCGCTGCGAGGGACTATTTATACACGGCTGTCTGAAAGCATCGAGGTGATTACGAAGCCTGCCCCAAAGCGCTTCGGCCTTTGGAGTGGTGAGGTAATGAACAATAACAGCGTCGATCCAGGGGGCTACCCAGGCAATACCTGCCACCCTTGGGACAGGGCTGGTTTATTGCCAGCGCCTCGGGGGGGAATGCCGAGGGGATCGACGCAATTTTTGTTCTTTCCCACCATTAGCTTCGGCTTGTGGGTGGACCCACGTTAAAACGGAGCCTTGTGCACAGTCCATACAGGTGGGGTATGAGACAAATACACGAAGCCTGCTCCAGAGCGCTTCGCCTCTGGAATGGCTCGGTAATAAAATTAACAACGTCGATCCCAGGGGGGGGGGCTATCCTCCAGGCATACTGCCCTTGAATTAAAGGGCAGCTAGTTTATCCAGCGCCTGAGGCGCCCCTTGAGGGAATGATTACGGGATCGTCGCAATTTTTTATGCGCCCACGTAAAAAAGAGACCTGTTTCCAACCCATACAAGTGGGTATGAGTAAATATACCTGCCCCTTGTTTAAAGGGCAGTGCTGGGTTTATTGCCCAATCCTGAGCCCCCCTCGAGGGAATGCGACGGATCGACGCATTTTTTATGCCTACCACCCATAAGTTCGGCTTGTGGGTGGTCCCACTTAATTGGCCTTGTGCCTAACCCGTTCTAGTGGGTACGAAGGTAAATAAACTGCGCCTGCTCCAGAGCGCTTCGGTCTGGCTATCCCCCCAGGCAATACCTGCCCCATTGATTTAAAGGGCAGGGCTGAGTACCTGAGGCGCCCCCTCGAGAGGAATGCCGACGGGATCAACGCATTTTTTGTGGGCTACCACCATGTGCTTCGGCCCACCCACAAAAATGTCCTTGTGTCACGCCCTCATAGTGGGATGAGAGGCAAATACACTGAGACTGCAAGGATTACGGAACCATTACGCGAACCGTCTACCTCGAGGTTTAGCACTCTGTTGCGAGTTACTGTATGTCTAGCGCAGCATGTAGTTGAATGTACTAGTATACTGAATACTTTATTATCCAGTATCAACACAGGGACAATTGGAGGTCCCTACTGATTACGTAGTATTTCCTTTTTCTTTAAGACATTTTAACTATTTAAGACATCCTAAACTATGTGGATTATTTTGTTTGGTGAGTGGTCCTAAGAGTGACCAGGTCACTGGTTATCCCTAACACAGGGTGGGGGTGTTGAAAACGAGTCTGCTGATTCTAGGAAACGGAATCTAGTTTGAGAAGAGTTGAAATAAATTCTTTTTTTGGGGTCGCGAATTTTTTCTTTTTTTGGGGGGGGGGGGGAAGAAAATTCACCCTTTTTTTATTTTATTTATAATTTTTTTTAAATCGCATACATGTACATTGTATTTTTAAAGAAATCCAATTTCTTTTTCAAATAGCAAAATGTATTTGGTCTTTTGAGAGAATTTTTCGTTTTTTTTTTAATCATACAAATCAAGTAGGTTATTTGAGGAATTTGGTTACAGCCTACTGCGTTATCTTATCGTATGGGTATCATGTTCTAACTGAAGCTTTTTTCGCCCTTTTTATGAGACGGATATGGTCAAGAGCCCCCCCCCAAAAAAAAAAAGAAGAATGTTTAGATACAACATGATTGATTAAAAATGATTTTGTAGGCAGAAATTGTCTACATCTACTCTCATATATTTTCTTTTGGTAAAAGGACCAAACTTTTCTCGTTCCCCAATTATACTTGCATCGGTAAATAAGGTCTCTAAAAGTTAAAAGATGAAGGTTTTTAATTATATCAAAGAAAGATGCGGTAAAAGAGAATGACAAGAAGTATATATTATATATAGAATACACCAACAAATTAACAATGGTTTATGTCAGAAATACAAGGAAATTTTTTTTTTTACGATTGAATGGAAAAATATTGTGA
>JALAJA010001158.1:0-19314 GCA_023376005.1 Doryteuthis pealeii
TTTTTGTTCTTTGAAAATCAAAAATATGATTTGTATCTATAATGTGTTTGACATATATATAATATATCCGCGAACGAGCAGGATGTGACACAAGGTCACTCTAAGCGAGGTTTAACAATTTTGAATTCACTTTCCTTTTACTAGCCTGTTGCCTAACCAAGGTTACAGAACCCAGTCTGCTCTACTATTGTACCTGGATGCATACATTTCCCAAGGTATTTAGCGCTATGTGAAATACTAACGCTTCGTTAGGATTTGAAGTCGCGTCGACGAGTCCATTTCCTACGACGTAAACCATTAACACGCACTTCACGATGAATCCTGTAGAGAGCTCATATTCAAATTTTCAGGTTTTGTTAATGTTTTGGACACTTTCCAATTGAAAATATCGAATATCAATAAAAGGAAAACAAACTTTCAAAGTCTGAAAGGTGCAAAGATTTTAGTCTTTCTCTTTTTCCCTTTTTTTATATGTTTTTTCAACCAATGTTCTTAATTCGTTTGAGATTGTTTCATATAACAATTCATATCGTATTTCATTTTTTATTTTCAAAAAGTCCGCCAAAATCTTTTGATTTTTAGAGTCACTGCGTCAATCTTTTGATCGATATTAATCGATATAATTTTTAATTCTCAATGAAAAGATTTCTTATTTGTTCCTATTTCAATGCGGTTTAAGATTTCTTTGTCAAATCGCCTCCGACCAAAAAGTAAATCAAGATAAAAAAAAAAAACGTATCAAACTTTGTAATAATATCGTTTCTTGTTATTTTCAGTTCATCACAAATTATAGAAAACAATAACAAAAACCTTAGCAGTTCAATACGCGTCAAAGTTCCGTTTCTCAGCAAATATGTTTGTTTATTTTGTTTTTTTCTATTAGAAATTTACTTGTTTTTATGACCATTTTTACGATGAAGTGATTTTTTCTATTTACTTGTAACATAAGTCTTGACTTGCTTTAAAAACTTTTTCTTATATATGAAAACCGAAAAATTACAGATATAAAATATGCTAAAATTTTTATCTAAATCCATTTTTTGACGTGTTCCAGTTCTACAGAAATATCCAAGAAACCTAAGTGGAATATTTAAAATAATGCCACCTCATGACTAAAGTAAGTAAAGTAAAGTCGTGGGGACAGCCTAATGTCGGTATCAGCCATACATCGAGGGTGGCTATCCTCTTTTCACTAGCGCTAGACCAATGAGATTGTTTTTCCGTCTGAGGTGGAGCGCCACACCTAGCATAGCTCTTACTTTACCCCACGATCCCTGTGCTACTCATACGCTGAGTTGGAGAGGGCCGGTATTGAACTAGGAACATTGTGGTTTCTAGCCGAACGCTCTACCGACTGAGCTAACTCATAAAGTTATATGTATTTGGCACAAACCCTCCGCCACAGAAAGTATTGAAATAAGATCATTTCTAAGCGGAGTAAAGCTGGGTTGATATCAAAGTTTTTCTTTCTTAGACTGGTTGCCTAATTTAATGTTAACTAATCCAGTCTTTCCTACTATTTATTCCTTATCTGCATCAAAAGACATGAATTTAAGCCTTTCCAAAGATTATTAGCAGCGAAGTAAAATAGACAGTCTTGTCTAGGATTTGAACTTGAAGTGCCGATTCCGTTTCCTTTAGGTATTACGCTAAGCGCACCGTCATCATACATTTATCATATGGTGATAATTATAGGTAATTGTTAGTATTTCGAATAAAGTGACCAGCTCGCATCATTTTGGATATTTGAAGCAATATACTATTTCTCCCTATAGTTGATCTTGAGATGAAGCAAATTAATATTGACTAGCAGGACCTGTGAATATACACAGTATGATACTTTAATCATTACCACTTTTGATTGTTTTACTTAAGAGCTATTGCGAATAGTTCAATATGTAAAAGTACAATATATTGATGTACTTTCACACTCTTTTTTTCTCATTCTTTCTTCTTTTCATTAACTTCGGTTGGAACGATTAGCGTTATCGTTTTCAGGCGCTCACTATTTTTCTCCTACTCTCTTTTTTCTTCCTTTCTTATTATTTTATTCTTTGTAGAATGTCCTTTTGTCCCTTTCTTTATGATAAATCTCTATGGCCACTTATGTAGCTGACGTGACTATACACATAGGAATAAGAATATTCATTTCATGTCACACAATACAGGAGCTTCTTTTGGTTACAGATGAGTTCGTTTGGAATTGTGGATATTGCCGAGAGACACTTGAAATTAAAACTCATTCATTCACTTGATTGAATGGATTAGTTTAACAGATGTTCGGTATTTTAGGCCGCAGTAAGTTTAAAATTATAGCTTCTATATATCATATACTGAAATGTACCTCCCAATACTTTTATTTGTATTAACTGCATTTAGTGTAGAGGTTATGAGATCGGCCTGTCAGCTTGGCAGTCCGGTTTCAAAATCACGCAAGGGCGTCTTCGATCTATAGCTCTGCTGATGAGCCTAATGGCCGAAATGTACATACAGAGATTGATTTTTCTCGATTTTGTTTAGCATACATTTAATAGGTTATTCCGCCTAATTCATTATTAATTAATTAATTTTCAAAAATTAGGTACGACTCCAATTAGCAATATATATATATATATATATAATATATGTCTGGGTATGAACAGTAACCTGAATTGGTTATAAGGCTCCAATTTCTTGGGTCTTGGTAGTGAGTTTTATATTTCCATTGCCACTACTCAAAATCCACTTTTACCTGGAGTGGTAGTACCTCTCATGGTCCCATATCTTGATCAAATAGATCTACTTGAAATTATTTGCATTATTATTTGTAAATCTAAAGGTACAAGGAACGTGATCCCCTAACTTTTAGGCGGACATAAACACAGGCGGGTTGATACGCTGTTAAATCAATCAATCTATATATTAATACTCTTGTTCCTTAATCTTCCGGCCATTATCACCTGCACCATTCTCTATTTAAAAATTAGACCGTCAAATCGTCGAAGATGAACTGCAAAAATGTAATCCTAATTATCTAGTATCACTTCATCGCTAAATTCTCATTTCTTAGGAGGCTCATCACCTCATCTAAATAATGGAATATTCCGTTTTTATTTAAAGAAAGGTAAGAAAAATGACAAGCTACAAAGAAAAATGTATAAAAAAGAAAGAGTAGGTAAAAGATAGAGAGAGGGGGTGAGCGCGCGAACGTAGTAACGCTAATCTGTTTCAATCGGACATTATGAAAGATGAAAGGAACAAAAGAAAAAAAGTTTGAGAGAGAGTTAAATGAATATTATTATACTTTATAGATATTGAACTATTTTGTAGTAGATTTTAAGTAACATATCAAACGTTGTATTAATCAAATTATCATACTATGGTACATCCAAGGTTCTGCTAGTAATGAAAATAATCATAGTAAATTGTTTATTTCTAATCTAAATAATGTACAACCAGTTAAGACTGTTTTTCATTTCATATATTTTGTCAATTCGGGGGGAGAAAAATTCTAATTTAAAATTATTTTATTCTCCTTTACAACTCTCTATTGATCTACACTGTCCCTTCCCTCTGATGTAATAAACAGTAACTAATCATATCGTTCCACTGTTCGAAGGAGAAGTCAGTTTTCGGCGTGGCATGTTTTTTTCCAGTCATTTGATTTGCTCCAAAAGCACGTCCTTTCCTTTTGCACCTGGATACATTGAGGTAAGTTATAGGTTACCAAACCACTCGGTTGTCTGCACGATGTGACCAGACACATAGGTATCTTTTGATTCCTGTATCAAGATTAGCAGCAATCGTCTATTCTTACTCGATTCGTGTGTGTTTTTTGTGTTATATTGACTTGCGCACACAAGTGTATTCTAGCAACTTCTTTTTATAGAGTCAATGGATATATATATATATATATTTGCCAATATCCCGCATAAGGAGGATGTGACACAAGGTAAAATTCTTAAGCGGAGTTTAACAGGGTTTGCATTCAGTTTTTTCTTTCTATACTACTTACCTAACCAGAATTAAAGAATCCAGTCAGTACTACTATTTACACATTACTGGAGGACGAGGGTATTAACACTGTGAAAATGCAAAGAGCCTCACCCAGGAATTGAATCGTCTCACCGTGTCCATGCGCCTCAGAGCTTCTCAACCAAGCTCCAATTTATAACATGCTGTTGCGTTAAATTAATTTGAAACGCTATTAAGATTTGTTTAAATCGAATAGAATGTTAAAATTTACACTTTGCATTAACTTTTTGGGCAAAAAATCTAAAATATCAAACCGAATATTGAATTTAGCGTAAGAATTGTTATTATTATATAGAATGCTATGACTACTTTCATTCTTTAATAAGAGACAAATTCAGTAGAGGATGGATGCATTAGGAAAAGTGGCAATTATTTATAGCGAAACCTACGGGGATTGTATGACAAGAGAGACGTTTGTTACCAGGCAAGTGGTTTCCCAGACTTTGGATTAGAATCTTTTCAATATTTCATGTGTCAAAAGTGAAATACTATTTCAATAATTGATCTCCTTTGAGATTGTTTTCAGACTAATGACAGTTGGTATCAGAAAAAAAAACTTTTTAAAAAAAGTTTTTATAAATAGGGCCGTTTTAAGCCAGTCGGTATATCGTTCGACTAGGAAACACAAGGTTATGGGCTCGATACCGCGCTCAGTAACTCATCGTATGAGTAGCACATGGATCTGTGCGGTAAAGTTAAGAGATACGGGTAGGCGTGGCGTTCCATCTCAGACGCCAAACACAATATTATTGGTCAAGCACTTTGTGAAAAGGGGATAGACTCCCTCTCTCTGTGGCTAATACTGACTTTAGGCCAATCGACTTATATATATATATATATATATATATATATATAATATATAATTCACAAGACCTGTGGATATACCATAGTATGATCATTTAATTATTACAACTTTTGATTTCTTTACTTAAGAGCTATTGAAATTATTTCAATATTTAGAAGTATAATATTCTTGATTTAACTCTTTTCTCACTCTATTTTTTTTCTTTCTTTTTCCTTCTTTTCATTATGTTCAATTGAAACAGATTAGCGTTATTATTCTACGCACTCACCTCTCTCTATCTTTCATCTACTCTCTTTTATCTTTTTTATATTTTTTCTGTGCATCATGTATTTTTCTCACTTTCTTTCATGATAATAAACGGAATATTCCATTATTTAGCTGAAGTGAAACACCCCTAAAGAATAATAATCATCGGATAAGGAACATAAGATATTCAGGATTTACATTTAATGCATGTCATCTTTGAAATTTGGACGATTTTATTTTAAACCAGAGGGTGTTGCAAGATGGTAACAGACGCACAATTAAGGAACACGAGTATTAATATATATATATATATATATATATATTATATATATGATTTGTATACATGAGTTTAGGTTTGACACTGACAATTTTTATATTTAATAACGTGTTAACATTAGCTGTGCACACGCATATTAACACGTGCGTGATTACATATATATTATATCTATATATATAGTTTTAGATATTTAAAAAAGTATCATGTAACTTTTGGTTGTTTACATACGAACGAAAGTAGTTCACATGTTAAGGATATAACAAATGTGAAAACATTTTCAACAAGTGCTTTCAGCAATTTATGTAGCCATTGTCAATATACAATATTTTAATGATGAAGTAAAAAAATAAAAAAATAAAATAAACTGCGATTAAATATGTAAATTGTTTTATGAGAATCAATTTTAAAATAACGGCTTTTCTGCAAAACGTTATGCAAAGTACATCCGTTGGTAGAAATCTTGTTCAATTGCCCACAAGCATCATATATTCCTTAACGTATGTTATTCTTTTCATGTACTAAAATTTATTCAAAAGTCTATTCATGTATTGGAAAATATCATTGGAATGATTATGTGTAGGGTTATTCGGTACAAATATGATGATGGAAATCATAAAGATAATTCTTTTGAAATACTTTCTCTGTTCGTAATACTTTCTTTTTTTTTTTTTTTACAATGAATCGTTGTTGCTTTTGTAGTCAGAAATTGTGTTCTTTATTTTATCAATAAAGACTCTGAAGTCGTTTTGTGTAATAAACGTGATGAAGTACAATGAATTTGATTAAAAAATATTGGACAACTTTACATGCACTAATCACTACCTACGGTTCTTTGTATGGGCATAATGAAATTTAAGTATATATATATATATATTATTATATATATATATATATATTATAATAGTATATTGTGCTTTAATCGAAAGTCTATCAATAAAATGTTCTACCTACGTGCACATGATAAAACACATATATATATATATATCGTGTGGTGTATTTGTTTAATGGCATATCAACATTCGTGGGTTATTTATTACTAAAGCCATCCAATAAAAGATGTTTTTCTTTAACCTATTTACAGAACCACGTTGTTTAATAATAATAATTAATAATAATAATAATAATAATAATGATAATAATAATAATAATAATAGCAATAATAATAATAATACTTGAGAACAATTCACGCATGGCAAATCCATCAGCCAATTCGACACGTCTTATTGCATCATCTACTTGCTGACTTGAAACGATTGAGAATAGACATTGTATACAAAAATATATGCTTGTTCATAAAATATGTTTAAAGAAATGCTTCCAATTATATATAATATATATATATATATATATATAAATGTGTGTGTGGGTGAGGATATATTTCTGTCAAGCGCGAGAATTGCAGTAAAGATACTATACAGCTGATTTGTTTATAGTGATATAATCTTGTGTAGGGTTAATCTCATTCTTTTTAGATGAGGTCATAGAAGAAAATTGTTTATCACAAATTCCCTGAACAACATTCCCAAGTTTTAATTCATTCTTTCTTCTCCTATCTTCAGTTGCCACCCGAGTAAATGCCGGTGCTGGAGGTGTTAAAAGCGTTTGTGCATGTGGAAGAGCTGGTGAGGTCCCCCAATTGTTTGGAGGTGGTTTGTATGACTTTTATTGCTAGCCTGATTAGTTTGTCATAGAGTAGTTTGTTGTGTATGTTGGTTGGTAGGGTTAAAGGTCTGTATGGGGAGTGGAAGGTTTGGCGATAGTGGTGTTTTTGGGTTTTTGTTTGAGTATATTTTGAGGGCTTTTTCTTGGCGTTTAAAATGAAATGTCTAGGGTATTTTAAAGTTGTGACGGAGTTTTCTATGTATTTGTATTCTTCTAAGTATTGAAGGCTGCATATACGCAGTGCACGTAGGTAGAGCCTATTATAAGGCCCGTGTTGATTTTGTTGTTGTGTTGGGAATAGAAGTGTATGTAGTCATTATTGTGAGTGGTTTTGCAGTAGACTTTGTAGGTTAGTTTGTTTTGGGATTTTTATTAGTTGGGTGTCTAGGAACGGTAAGTTTTTATATTTCTTTTTCAAAAGTGAATTTTATGGTAGGTTCTACTGACTTTAGTTTGTTGGCGATGTGTTCTATCTTGTTTTCTTGGGGGAGGAAGATCAATATGTCATCTATGTATCTAAAGTATGTGTAATTGTTGGATATTCTATATTTGAAGGGGCCTGATTCTAAAAATTCTAGGAGTATGCAATTCTTCTCACCTATTGTACCAGTAGGGCAGGTTTGATTGTCACTTTTTTTTGGAAATTCAATACAGCTTTGATGGCAAAAGCTGGGTTTGGTGTTATAAGAATGCAACAAAAATTAGATTCCTAACTTTAAAACTCATTTGAGTATTTCATTTTAAAGATCGTCAGCAAAATATACACCCATACTCATTTCCGCAGGATTTTGATGACAAAATGACTTCAAATTTTCATTATTTCAATAATAAATCAAATAAAATTGATATTTTTCATTACATACAATGAATGGAAAATTATTCAATGTTTTAAATTTGCATTTTTTTATTGAAAATTGTGTTAAAAGCTCTAAACTATATAAATTATGTAACAACAGAACTGAATTGTTCTGTGTATTTTCCTTTCGAGGAAATGCAGGTCTGATCTGGTGGCACAATGATTTGGTTATAATGTGCTTGTGCCTTGCTTCCTGTCATACACAATCTGTGAAGCTAAAATTTTGGCATGAAAAGACAGGACCCCCCTCCTCCAAATAGCCACTAATTTATGGTAAATTCAAAAATAAAATTGATTTTAAATAATCCAAAAATTATAAGAAATATATTTTTTTCTTTTTTTTCATCATGAGAGGTTGTGTAAAAACACTAGGTATATCCAATTTGTAGAAAACCAGTGTTTTTACAAACAACCCCCTCCCGTTTCTAAGAAATTTAAAAAAAATCAGAGAATTAACCGATTTTAATGAAATTTCAGTGTTGATTTATCATAAATGATTTTAATAATGCATTTGTTATTTGGTAATTCTTTTTCAATCGAGAGTGATAAATTTGTTTTGTAAACACGGATTTTACAACGCAATTGACTTTAAAAGTTTTTAAATGTATTAAAAATAATTACATGCATAATATTATTTTACTTTTTCTTTTTCTTTTTTACTGATGCTCATTATGTTACAAATTTTCAATTTAGACAAATTTGACCTTAAATACGATTTAATTAATTTTAATTCCTTTTTAAAATTAAGGCAGACGAAAAGTTGGGTATTATTCTTAAAACATACACACTCCTTAGGTAGCTTAAAGGTTTCGTGTATAAAATAGTATCAGCTACACTTTTCACTATAAAACTGGAACATAACCGTATTTTAATAATTTCAAAGAGAAAATTTAATTTGAAACAATAATAGAAAGAAAGAACCGGTATTACTTACCAAAAACAATTCACCGCAGAAAGACAAAACTCGCGTTTTTTGTTGTTGGTTTTTTTGAATTAAATTCACTTAAATACAAACTGATGTAGATTAAACAACCTTTTCTTTCCTTTCTTTTCAAATAATCAAGTATCTTGCATGAAAATAAAAATACTAATTATTTTTACAATTTAAAACAACAGTAGACGAATAACAGCATCTACGAAAGTCCGAGAACAGTAAAAACTATATTTATTTTATTTTGACTAAAACGAAAAAAACTTAGTTTTATGGGGTTTTTATTATAATTAAATTATTTTTTCCTATTGAAAAATAACAAATCCTGAATGTTAGAGAGAAAAAAAGCGATTTTTTTTCACAGTTTAATCTCAAACCAAAACAAATCTAAACCTGGTTTGTTTTGGTTTAGTAAACAAAACAAACAGTTTAATCTACATTTCGTCTCTACAAGTAATATTTTTATTTATTTATAATGCTTATTTTTTTAATATAAATTATTGATATCAAAGAAAAGTTTCAATTGAAAAAGATAATTTTAAATGATATTTAAACATGTTTTCCCCACAAGTACATAATCTTTCGACTGCGGTAAATTCTCCTACATCACGCACAGAAGCCACATTCCTGAGCCTTAATTTTCAGCCTTTAAATTCGTTTTCTCAAAAATTGGTAATGATTTGGAAAAAAATATTTTTGTGTCGTTATTTATCATGTTAAACCAGCAATATCACTATCAGAGCTGTACCCCAGTTCCAAAATCGACCTTCCTATTGTACCAGTAGCAAAGGATTCGTGCTGATTTAAAGATAGACACGTGTCTTTTTCAAAGGAGGTGTCGGGAAGTTCAATGACAAACGCCTCACTCAGATTTTCAACTGGAATCGGGGAATCAATTTATTTTCGAGAATAACGTTTTAAACCAGTTGCTTTTTTTCCCTAAATTCCACGTATTATTAAAATATTTCTTTTCTAAGATCCTCATTTTATTGAACGGCCCTTGGCAACTATTAAGTTTAGCCATTCGGTACCACACCTGCATTCTCAATACTAAAATTGTCAACACTCAAAAAAGACTCTGTCTTCTCTGTTGGTTTCTAATTTGCCGTTTGCCAAATGCTAAAATGTTGCGACTTGCTTCATCTCATTCTTTGATCTTGGTGTCATTGAGTGCGATTCTATCACAATTGAATGTATATTACTCAAAATAAACACATGAAATCGATGAATAATGGTATAAATAGAATGTAAGTATTTACTTTACCTGTCTTCTTTTAAGTTACGCGTCAGAGCGACCTCATATAAGTATTTGTGATTGATTTTAATACAGAACATGTGGTATATACAAGGATCGCGTATTTCTTTGATCAACAAGATTACTTCTTGCACTTTTGTAGTAGTCATCGCTTTTAAAAACCGGCTTGCCTTATAGATTTTGAGATTTATGTCCTAAATCCCAAACAAATATTTTAGTATATAATCAATTCAATATTTTTTAACGTATTAAGGAAAAGTGGGTATAGTCGGTGCTTAAAAATATGAGAAACAATTAGTATTTATACAAGGAGCTGGAAATATTTTCATATCATAAAACTAAGAATTAGGCTATATAACAACTGTTTAAATAACAGTTTTTGTGGATAAAAAGTGAGATTGTATCATAAGTGAATTCATCTTAACGAGAATTATTTGTTTTTACCGAGTCTCATTTGAGATTAACACTGGAAGAACTAATATAGAGAAGCAAGAATGTTATAATTAGGGCGGATAAATTACTTGTATTATTTTGATTATTCGAATTATTGTCCTCATCTTTTTCTTACGTACACGGTTTTGCCGATGTGTCCTCCAGCCTTCGTCAGGTATTTTCTTGTCGAACTCGGGAGCCTTCACGGAACTTCGGAGGCGTCTACCCCGTGGATTGAATAAGGGTTCGGTTCGAAGTTCCATGAAGGCTACCAATTACACCATGAAGTTTCCTGAGTTTGAAGAGAGATTAAAGTTCAGGAAGGTTCAGAGTCCACAAGAAATACTGAAGAAGGCCCGAGGGACATCGACCGGAACGTTGTGTAGATACAATAAAGATGAGAACAATAGTCTGAATAATTCAAATAATAAAATTATTAAGTCTCATCTAAAAACATTCAGAGACACAGGATCAGGTAGCCTTATGCTGGAAGCGCCACTGAGTTGTTGATGGTAGGCTAATTTAAATAAAATCGTTTAGCTCAATGGAATTCAGAATTGAATCTTACAATGGGCATCTATAACCAATAGAACGTCTATAGGAATAGACTAAACATGTAAAAACATTTAAATTGCTTTCATGTAACGCATACCCGCGCACACATAACACAACTTACCTGTCAAGATGGCTTAGAATACGTCCATTGCAAAGAAGTCAGTATCTATAAGAGACACAAAACAATATCCAGTGTTGAGGTTCTAGATCTGGGGAGTATGGAGTACCTTTGATTTTAAATAACTAAACTATTCATTATAAGATTAATTCCTTGAGTGGTGAAAATCTCATTAAAATTGCATGATTTCCTGATTTTGTAATTGTTTAAAAATTCGATTTGAATTGACTCACTTTCTTCCCGGTAGCATTCCTACCTGAAACTCTAAAAAAAATAAAACGCTGTTTTTTTTAAAGAGAATCATAACTGACCCTATCCCTAACTAAAATCAGTCAAATAACTTCTGATCGTGTTCTCTGATTTTAACCCTTTTCCTCCAATTCAGCTTAGTATGCAAACAACGACCAACACGAAGTGTAAGAACGAGTGGAAAAGTACAGAATGAAAAATGTGATCTAAAATCATTAAGATGGGATTCATCTGATATCTTCATACGCTAAAAAATATTTACTATTCACTTTTTTTATTCCATTTGTTTTGTTCCTTGCAAATCCAGATTGCGAGATTTCTGCTATCTGTCCCTACTTTTTCCGTTTTCTCTCAATCAATATAATTTCATTTTATCTATAATATATTTAACTCACATGTTAAGTACAACGCGTTATCTACTTTACGCGAATCATGCGATTGAATAAAACATTTATTCAGGAGTTTGATTCTTCCAAAATGGGCGCCTTTTCTATTGATAAAGGGTGTGTGTGTGTGAAGGAACGAGAATGACTGTGAGTCAACCATTAGGTAGCAAGAAATGAATGCATTTTGTAATTAATTTCCCACTCTTTGTTTTATTAATTATTGTGTTATTAAGTTTCGAGTCAATCAGGGTTTGCCTTGTGTCTGAGATAATTGTTGCATTTTATCTATGTAAAAGATAAAGGTCGAGTTCAGGTGAAAGCAGAAATTCCAATGTTGATCACATAAAAACATCCAGAGAGACAAAAGAATTGTGGTAAAAAATATTTTCGTCGATTCTTTGTTGGTTGGTTGGATTTTACGGTATGTCAACCCTTGTTGGGTTATTTCATACCGAAGATGTTTTGTTTAATTATTGATGGGTATTAAATTTTTAAAATTTAAACTTAATTTTTGTTTAAACCAATTTTCTTAAATCATTTTTTTTTTTTGCTATTTAACCCATAATGTGTCCCTAACTGGTATTGAGGGTAATGGTGATGAAGAGGTCCGCAATACTGCCCAGAGTTCAAAATTAGAACTCCACTATAAGGTGCAGTTTAACGTCGTATGCCGGACACTAAACCCATTCACCATTTTCTAGTGCATATAGGATTAAAAGAATTGGGGATTTGCCAAAAGAGCATTAGGGTTGGGACACCATATAGGTGCAAGGGCTTGGCGTGAGCAGCCGATTGATAGGGTCGATTCTTTTTTTTGTGGTTAAACGGGTATTGAGCTTTAATTTCTGTATTTATAATGTGTATATTATCAACGCATCCACGCGAGGTATACGGTAAAGTTTTAAGCGGAGTTTAACAGGTTTGAATCAGAGTATTCCTTTTTCTGAAGTGGTTGCAGGATTCGAATGCTGATCAATAAACAATACGGAGAGACAACTTTTAAACTTATATATATATATATATATATATATATAGTATCCACATACACGTGTTTCAAGGTTTCACATTTCATCAGTGTGGTATACCGTAAGAGCTACCTCTGCGGGTTTGAACGCGAATGAACTTTCGTTCGCCAAACCTTTAACCCGTACGGCAGGAGGCAGCTGTCAAATATAGGAGAATATTTAATCGCTACATTTCTAAGCGGAAATGAATTCACTAGAGTCCTCAAACGTTTGTAAACAACGCGAGGGTTAGCTAGACGCCAGAACGGCGAATCTTCAATTAAATCCCTATTCAGAGAACTCACCATTATGGGAGTAATATATATAATAAATAGTAATCACAGACACGTGTTTCAAGGTTTCACCTTTCATCAGTGTGGCTATACCGTAACAGCTACCTCTGGACGTTTATGTCTCATCAATGCGACTAACTTAATAACTACTTTAGCCGTGATATATATATATATATATATATATATATATATATAATGTCAGCCAGGTTTCGCTCACGGCTAGAAGTAGTTATTTAAGTTTAGTCGCATTGATGAGACGTAAATGTCGAAACACGGTGTATGTGGATGACTGCTATATGCTTCCGGAGCCGGTAGAGGCACTCTAGAGCGACTTTAACGAACTTACACCGGTTTAGCGTACGACATTGCTCGTCTGTTGTTTACAGACTCGAGTTCTCTTGGTGATCGTAACATACTCTAGCGATGTATGTATTTACCAGTTAAGATGTTGCCGCTTATTGACAGCTACGGACGGTCGTGAGGAAAGATGTCGGATGCTGAAAAGTCAGTAGGTGTCGCTTTAGGCTAGAAGTAGTTAAGTCAAGCCAACTGATGAGACGTAAACGTCGAACACGGTGTCTGTGGATGACACACACATACAATTAACACCACACACACACACACACACACGATATATATATATATATATATTATATATATATATATATTTATATATATATATTCAAACAAATTTGATAGACAAAAATCCTTATTCTTTTCAAGGTTTTAATTCTTTTTTCTTTCAAGTTTCCTAATTATTTTGATGTTACAATCTTGAAGAGCACTAATAATTTCTTCAAAGAGCCATTATTGGCAGACTAAGTACTTTCGGTTCTTATCCGATCTCTTTTATCAAGGTGTATAACTATCATTATTGAAACTGTTTATGTTTAACTAACTATATATATAATATATATATATATATATATATATATTATATATATACTAAGAATTTTCTAAAACGACAGATGATTGAAAAACTGAAATTACTATGAGCTATAGGAAGGCAAGTTTTTAATACTTGAAATACAAGTGACTACACAGTGCAGCTGAGATATTTTATTACATCATTAAGTTTCTTAACTTTCATCTGCAAAGAAAAACGCACTGTTTATTATCAGCTGAACAATTATTATATTCCTTTTATTGATCATTTTTTAAATGATTCATTGTTTTAAAGAAAATAACTCATTAAAATATATTAATACAACAGTTATAAAAATGAGCAGACATAACTAATTATACATACAACAATACAAATTAAATTGAAACCGAAAATATAAGGGCTGGTTGATAAGTATATATTTACTAAGCCCCTCCGCGCGAGCAAGATGTGACACAAGGTCGATTTTTTTAAAGCGAGTCTAATAGGTTTGAATTCAGTTTTCTTTCTCCAGCGACTAAGTTACCTAAGGTTTAATAGCTGGTGAGAGAATATTTGGATTCAATATCTTTTCCGAGGGTATTAGCGCATGGTGAAAAGCTAATAGCCCGTCTAGGATTTGACTCGTCTCGTCAAGTCCATTTCCTATGACGGTAACTATTACACCAACCACGCTGTGTTAAGTAGGGCTTCTAATACTTTGATGTACTAAGAGGAATATAGAATACAAGCAGAACTGTGATATACCACAGTATGATAATTTTTATCAACCGTTGATATGTTTACTTAAGACTATTTCTAAATAAATCAATATGTAAAAGATAATATCTTTTTAACTCTTTTTTTTTCTTTTTTCTTTACTTGTTTTCATATTTCATTAGTTAGATTTGAAATAGCTCTTAAGTGTACAGTATCAGGTTATATTAAATTTATAATACTGTGTATATCCCGGTCTAGCTGGTATTTCTATTTCTCTCTTAGTACCTCAATATCTTAGAAGCCCTTACTTAACAACCAGCCGATGGTTGGTGTAATAGTTACCGTCATAGGAAATGGAATTGACGAGACGCGGTCTCAATCTAGACGGGGCTATTACTTTTACATTGGCTAATACCTGGAAAAGATATGAATCCAAAATATTCTCTCACCAGCTATTAACTAGGTAATAGTCGTGAGAAAGAAAACTGAAATTCAAACCTATTAGACTTCGCTTTAAAAAAATCGACCTTGTGTCCATCTTTCTCTCGCGCGAGGGCTTAGTAAATATAATACTTATAACGCAGCCCTTATATTTTCGGTTCACTAATTTTTGTATTGTTTATGTATAATTAAGTTATGTCTGCTCATTTTATATAACTGTGTAGTTATAATTTAATGAATTATTTTCTTTAAACAATGAATCATTTAAAAATGATCAATAAAAGAATATAATATTGTTCGTGATAATAAACAAGTGCGGGTTTTTCTTTGCAGATGAAAAGTTAAGAAACTTAATGATTGTTAATAAAATATTCAGCTGGCACTGGTAGTGTCACTTGTAATTTTTCAAGTATTTAAAAATTGCCTCCCTATAGCTCATAGTAATTTCGTTTGTTCATCATCTGTCTTTTAGAACTTCTTTATATATATATTATATATATATATATATATTTATTTATATATAGTTTAGTTAAACATTAAACAGTTTTCAATAATGATGTTATACACCTTGATAAAGGATTCGGATAAAACAAAGTACTTAGTCTGCAATAATGGCTCTTTTTGAAGAACTTATTAGTGCTCTTCAAGATTGTAACATCAAAATAATTAGGAAACTTGAAAGAAAAAGAATTAAACCTTGGAAAGAATAAGGATTTATTTTGTCTAATCATAATTGTTTAATATATTATATATATATATATATATATATATATTATATATTAATATATATATATGTGTGGTTGTGTGTGTCGTGTGTGTGTCGTTGTATTTGTATGTGTGTGTCATCCACAGAACCGTGTTTTCGAGCTTTACGTCTCATCAGTGTGGCTGGACTTAACTACTTCATAGCCTAAAGCGCATTCACTGACTTTTAGCAGTCCGACATCTTCCTCAGACCGTCGTAGCTGTCAATAAGCGGCAACATCTTAACTGGTAATCATACATCGCTGATGTATGTTACGATCACAAGAGAAATCGAGTCTGTACAACAGACGAGCAATGTCGTACGCTACCGGTGTAAGTTCGTTAAAGTCCTAGAGTGCTCTACGGCTCCGGAAAGCATTAGCAGTCATCCACATACACGTGTTTCGACATTTACGTCTCATCAATGCGCTAAACTTAATAACTACTTACTAGCCGTGAGCGAAACTGGTGACATTATATAATATATATATATATATATATATCTATACTACGCTAGAAGTATTATTAAGTTTAGTCGCATTGATGAGACATAAACGTCGAGGTAAGCTGTTACGGTATGCCACACTGATGAAAGGTGAAACTTGAAACACGTGTTGTTGGATTACTTATTTATTATATAATATATCCATTAATGGTGAGTTCTCTGAAATAGGGATTTAATCTGAAGATTCGCCGTCTGGCGTCTAGCTAACCTCGCGTTTGTTTTCAAACGTTCTGGGACTCTAGTGAAATTCATTTCCGCTAGAAATGTAGCGATTAAATAATTCTCCTATATTGACAGCTGCCTCCTGCGTAACGGGTTAAAGGTTTGGCGAACGAAAGTTCATTCGGGTCTCAACCCGCCAAGAGGGTAGCTCTTACGGTATAGCCAACGATGAAATGTGAAACTTGAAACAGTGTATGTGGATTACTTATTATATATATATATATAATATATATATATGTTAGTTGGTCTCTCGTAATGGTTTTATTGATCAGCATTCGAATTCCTTGCAACACTTCAGAAAAAGGAATCTCTGAATTTCAAACCTGTTAAACTCCGCTTAAACTTTACCTTGTATACTCGCGTGGATGCGTTGATAATCTACACATTTTAATAAATTAACCAATACGTTAACCACAAAAAAAGGAATGGACCCCTATCAATCGCTGCTCACGCCAAGCCTTGCACCTATATGGTTGTCCCAACCTAATGCTCTTTGGCATAATCCCAATTCTTTTAATCCTATAGCACTAGAAGTGGTGAATGGGTTTTAGGTGTCCGCATACGAGTTAACTGACCTTATGTGGGTTCTAATTTTGGAACTCTGGCAGTATTGCGGACCTCTTCATCACATTACCTCATACCAGTTTAGGGAACACATTATGGGTTAAATAGCAAAAAAAAAAAATGATTTTAAGAAAATTGGGTTTAAAACAAAATTAAGTTTAAATTTTTAAAAATTTGAAATACCATCAATAATTAAACAAAACACTCTTCGGTATGAAATAACCCAACAGGGTTGACATACCGTAAAATCCAACCAACAACAAGAATCGCGAAAATATTTTTTACCAACAATTCTTTTGTCTCTCTGGTGTTTTTATTGATCAACATTGGAATTTCTGGCTTTCACCTGAACTCGAGCTTTATTTTTACATAGATAGGAAATGCAACAATTATCTCAGACAAAGGCAAACCCTGATTGACTCGAAACTTAATAACACAATATTTAATAAAACAAAGTGGGAAATTAATTACAAAATGCAATCATTTCTTGCTACCTAATGGTTGACACACAGTCATCTCTGTTTCTTTCAAACACACACCTTTTATCATAGAAAAAAAGGCGCCCATTTTTGAAAGAATCAAACTCTGTAGATAAATGTTTTTATTCAATCGCATGATTCGTCGTAAAGTAAGATAACGCGTTGTACTTAACATGTGAGTTAAATATATTACTAGATAAATGAAATTATTTGATTGAGAGAGAACGGAAAAAGGAGGGAATATAGCAGAAATCTCGCAATCTGGATTTGCAAGGAAAAAACAAATGGATTAAAGAAGTGAAATAGAAATTATTTTTATTGACGTATTAGAAGATATGATGAATCCATCTTAATGATTTTAGATCACATTTTCATTCTGTACTTTTCCATCGTTTCTTACACTTCGTGTTGGTCGTGTTTTCATACTAAGCTGAATTGGAGAAAAGGGTTAAAATCAGAGAACACGATCAGAAGGTTATTTGATGATTTTTAGTTAGGGATGAGGTCAGTTATGATTTTCTTTAAAAAAACAGCGTTTTATTTTTTTTTAGGTTTCAGGTAGGAATGCTACCGGGAAGAAAGTGATCAATTAAATCGATTTTTAAACAATTACTAAAATCAGGAAAATATGCAATTTTAATGAGATTTTCACCACTCAGAATTATCTTATAATGAATAGTTTAGTTTATTTTAAAATCAAGAGGTACTCCATACTCCCGATTAGAACCTCAACACTGGATATTGTTTTGTGTCTCTTATAGGATATCTGATTCTTTGCAATGGACGTATTCTAAGCCATCTTGACAGGTAAGTGTGTGTATGTTGTCGCGGGTAGCGTACATGAGCAATGTTAAATGTTTTTCATGTTTAGTCTATTCCATTATAGACGTTCTTATTGGTTATAGATGCCCATTTGTAAGATTCAATTCTGAATTCCATTGAGCTAAACGATTTTATTTAAATTAGCCTACCATCAACACTCAGTGGCGCTTCAGCATAAGGTACTGATCCTGTGTCTCTGAATGTTTTAGATGAGACTTATAATTTGTATTATTTGAATTATTCAGCTATTGTTCTCATCTTTATTGTTATCTAACAAGTTCCGGTCGATGTGCCCTCGGGCATTCTTCAGTATTTCTTGTGGGACTCTGGAACTTCCTGAACTTGGTAATCTTTCTCTCAAACTCAGGAACTTCATGGTGTAATTTGGTAGCCTTCATGGAACTTCGAACCGAACCCTTTATTCAATCCACGGGGTAGACGCTCCGAAGTTCCGTGAAGTCCCGAGTTCGACAAGAAATACTGACGAAGGCTGGAGGACATCGGTCAAATGCGGTGTACGTAGAATAAAGATGAGGACAATAATTCGAAATAATCAAATATCAAGTAATTTTATCGCCTAATATAACATTCTTGCGTTCTCTATATAGTCTTTCCAGTGTTAATCTCATGAATCTCGGGTAAAAACAAATATTCTCGTTAAGGATGAATTCACTTATGAATTAAATTCTCACTTTTTTATCCACAAAACTGTTTTTATTTAAACAGTTGTTATATGCAGCTAATTCTTAGTTTTATGATATGAAAATATTTCCAGCTCTTGTATAATACTAATTGTTTTCTCATAATTTTTAAGCACCGACTATACCCACTTTTTCCTTAATACGTTAAAAATATGAATTTGATTATATATA
>JALAJA010001160.1:0-17012 GCA_023376005.1 Doryteuthis pealeii
TTGCACAAAGTGAAATGCAATTCCATTACAGGATTTGAGCTCGGAGCAATGAAGTTCATTCCATGACTTAAACATTAACATCCGTGCACGTCCAAGTAAGACATTATATCAAGTGTTAAGTTGAGGTAGCTGTGCAAGACGAATCTAATCTGAAGGAAGCTCAGTCATAATGAAGAATCAATAGTCACCACCTAATTTGCCTCAATAATATGTAATCTTTCACAGGGTAGTGTCTTATGACCTCTGTCAGCAATAAAACTTTATGAGGAAAGATGAATGAAGAGTTATTGTATTAGTGTATGAGAGAATAAGAGCTGATCTGCATTTGTTTGGATATGAAAGGATATTGAAACTTCCAAAAAGACAGCCACACCAGAACAAGTAAAGGATTTGTCTTTCAACTTTCTGAACTGCTGTAACCTAGACAAGTACTAAATGAAGAAATAACCAAACCGAAGTTGGAAAGAATGCAATCTTATAACAATTAAAAAAATACAATATTGCCACTGCTGTGGTATATAAAGCTACTCAGTGTCAGTTGATAATACTCCCATATTATAGGATGGGACATACCATTAATGTTCATAAGGTAAACTAAAAAAAACAAAAAAACACTTCACTAACTATAGAGATGAGTGTATGTTTTTTTTGTTTTTGTTTTTTTTATAAATCTCAACTTCAGTTGAATTGAGACCATGGCCTGTCCTTCCCTTAAATGAAAAAAAGGCCAATTCATTTTTTGTGTTGTTTTTTCATTTTTCTCACATCATTATTATACTAGTTAATTAGTTTTTTCTGTCATAAGTGGGGGCGGTCCATAGTGAACATTAAAAAAAAAAATATTTTTATTGTAAATATTTCATCACACACATTTTAGAAATAAAATCTAATCATCAGACCCACCACTAACAATGAGTATGTATATTGGGACTAGTGAAGGAATTCTAGAATGATTGAGCCCGTGTTGGGTATTGTACAATAAAGAGATTATGATAAAAGGAAATTTATTTCTAATGTGTGTGAATGAAAATATTAACAAAAAAAATTTTTTTTTTTTTTAATTGTTACTAGGAACGCCCCACAATATGACAAGAAAAAACTAATTAACTAGTAAAATAATGATGTGAGAAAAATGAAAAACAACAACAAAATATGAAACTTGGCCTCTTTTTTCATTTAATGGAGAAGGACAGGCCATGGTCAATTCAAACTGAAGTTGAGGAATTTAAAAAAACAAACAAAAAACAATTACACTCATACTCTAGTTTAAGTTGAAGTGTTTTTTTGTTTTTTTAGTTATACCTATGAACATTAATGGGTATGTCCCAATCCTCATAAAATATGGGGAGTATTATCCTGACTGAGTAGTCTTATACCACAAGCAGTGGCAAATATTGTTTTTTTTAAATGTATAAAGATTGCATTTCCTTTCCAACTCCGTTTGGTTATTTCTCATTTAGTAACCTTTGTAGGTTACAGCAAGTTTCAGAAGAAAGACAAATTCCTTACTTGTCTGGTGGATTGTCTTTTTGGAAGTTCAAATATCCTTTTCAGGATCCAAACAGAATTGCAGATCAGCTCTTTTTCTCTCTACACAATCACATAACTTCATTCATCTTCCATCATGAAAAGTTTTTTTGCTGACCAGAAAGGCATATAGATCACTACCCTGGTGAAAGATACATATTATGAGGCATAGGTGGTGACTTGATTCTTCATTAGACTGAGCTCTCAGTAGATTGTCTTGCAACAGCTACTCAATTTAACACTTGATATAATGTCTTACTTGAAAGTGCACGGTGTAAGTTTAAAGTCATGGGAAATGAACTCATTGCTCCGAGCTCAAATCTGTACATGGTAATTGCATTTCACTTTGTGCAAATACCTTTGGGAGAGGTATGAATCCTACTCTCCTTCCAGCTATGGGGAAAATAGGAGGGCAGACTGGCTCTTTAACCTGGTTAAGGCAACCAGTCTAGGTGAAGAAACTCTGAATTCAAACTGTTAAACTTTGCTTAATAAATAGACCTTGTGTCACATCCTGCTTGTGTGGAGGGGGTTGGTATATATATATATATATATATATATATAATATATATATATATATATAATATATATAATATTAAGAAATTTGAAAAAAAAAGTGTTCCGAAAATAGGATGAATTTATTTATCGATGTTTAAACATTTCGGTTTCTTTAAACTTCTCAGGATGTCTTGGGTGAAGAAATGATGGATGTTTTATAGATGACAGATGAAAATCTTTATAAATTTTCCATATTTACTCCCATATATATATATATTATAATATATATAAGATTATATTTACTTATGACAACTTTCGGTTGTTCCAAGAGGGCCTAATTGTAACCCTAAAAAGGTTGAAAGCTTTTCAACATTTGTAATAGAAGGAGCACAGTTGTTTGGGGTAAATGGCAGGTCTCCATTATCTGAGTGCACACTTCTCTGCAAACTGAATGGCCTTCTTAGCATCTTATTTCCCAGAATTAGTTATTCTCATCATATTCACTGTGTACACATTTGACTGAAGAAGCTTATACGTAATTGTGACAATATGTCTTGATATTTGGTATTTCCAGGTCACTTTTGGATGGATGAAGATAATATTTGAATGCTCATTAAAATTTTGTCAATCGGATCAAGTCTTTTGACAAATTCACCAAAAGTATTGGTATCTTGAACTGCCATTAAAGCAGGCCTGAAAAGATATGAAATCTCTTGACAGAATAACTTACAGTCACTGGAATTAATTGAAGTCAGTCAGTCTACTATTGGTTTGAACAACAGCAACTAGCCAAGCACAACTGAACCATGTCTAGACAACTGGTACTTATAGGAATTCAGAATAGTCCACTCATGCATTGGGTATTCCATTCATTGAGTCCTGATTGGCTGCTTGGTTTGATGATGTTCTGAGGCTTCATAAATAACCTGCCATTTTGCAGTATCTTAGCAGCAAACCAGATTCGTATTGGGTTACGACTGCTTGCTGCCTTGTCTTACCAATTCGACGGTAATTGGAACTAGCATGACCATTCTACAGAAATAAAGTGGGGTAGACAGTATATATTCACACCAAGACTCTGAAGGTGTTGAAAAGGCCTTGCCTTTTTAGACGGTTTACCCTATGGCATGGCTTAGAATATGCTAACTATATCCCTGCTGAGAGGTTAGACCCCCTAGAGAGGTGTTCTGGATAGGTATTTACCCAACCTGTTCACAACAGGTAGGGTGAAACAAAGTTGCAAGGATGGACATCCAGTGAGAATCAAAATTGCTATTTAATGTAATGGATCTGCGAAACTGGCTTGCTAACCATTACACCAAAATGGTTTGTCCTGGATATGACACTAAACTGCATTTGGTGTCGAGGCTCTAATTCTGGAGCTCAGGAGCGTGGAGTTCCTTTGTTGCCATTACTCCCAGGTCCATCTGACCTGGAGTGTAGTACCTGTTAGTCTCATCTATGGATCTGTTTTGAAAATTATTTGTGTTAAATAAGAATACTTGATATCATACAACTGTGTAAAAACATTCTCAAGAAACGACACAAAAAATGTAAATATAAATGTATAATGTATCAGTGATGCTGATAGCTTTTTGGTTTAAGTGCATCCTGGGATGCACATATTTGCTTTGAATGAGTCCCCGGAGAAAATTTATGAGTCCCAACTAAAGCCATCTAACTCCTACTTAGTTTACCTATCCTTGTAATTTGTTTCTAAGAAACTATTGAAATGTATTTACAGTTATCTTGAAATGGTGAGGGAAGAAAAAAGAAAAACACTGGGATGCATAGATATGATTTGACTGTGTCTTTTTAGATTTTTGTGCATCTATCAGCATCTCTGATGTATGCAATTTCCTAACATCTAGGCATGAAATAACCCCTGATGGGTTGACATGATGTTAAAATCAATCATTCATTTTAGATTCTGATCTAAAGCTTCAGGCATTCAAACATGCTAATCTGAAAGCCAATCATGGTTCTTCCAGCTACCTTATTCCTGTTGAGGGTGTATATATATATATATATATATAACATATACACACACACATTGATGCTATACATGTTGCCAAACATTCTCATTATGTTTGTAGATATGTATGTAACCATAACCCAGTAAAAATAGTGATAGTAAGATTTTTATGAGGTCAATGAACTTAATATGCTCTTACAGAGAATAAAGCAATTTCCAGTCAAGTTTGCAACTGAGCAATAATTTTGTGGGGGTCTGCATTCACATTGAATATCATTTATTAATCAGCTAAATTCTTGGTATAATGGAATTACTATGAAATGTTAATTAGGCTTCTCCACTCCTTCCTAAATAGATGGATCAGTATCATCGTGGATATCATAGGAACCCCATAGGTTCATGAGTCATTTAGTTATATATACATCTTGCTTCTTAGGAATACATGTCTAGGATAAAAAACTGGTCCAGGTAATTAAAGATTGCTGAATGTTGCATATTGAAATAGGAATAGGCATGTTATCTATCTATATATCTATCTATTGTGTGTATATGTTTTATAAGTATAAGTACAGGCACACAAATTGTGTATAAGTGTGCCTGTAGATGGAAATACATATATACTAAAGATACATAAATCATGATTATTAATAATCACTTTTGTGAGTGGATTTATCTGATAAGGATCAGCTCCTGCCTGTGATCATGGTGTACTTTTGGGGGCCTGTTCTTGTGCTGCCAGATACTAGCAAGGATCTGGTTTTTTTCTAAGCTATAAATATCTCTTGTTCTGAAAACCGAGAAATCTTTTTGGGGAGGGCATCTGTACTTTTTCCCTGCTTTGCACTATCTTTGAAGTAGACTTAAATTTCATAATTTTTTTCAACATGAGGAGATTAAACAATATATGAGGTGTGTTCAAAAACTATCCACACTGAAGCTGAATTTTTGGGGTCTTAGGTATGACACTAAACTACAGTGTGGCCTGAAAGTGTTGGGTGCTCTTCCAATATGTGATCTACCGAATGGTTTCTAATCCAAATATGTGATTCTACCGAATGGTTTCTAATCCAATATGTGATCTACCGAATGTTTCTAATCCAATACGTGATCTACCGAATGGTTTCTAATCCAATACGTGATCTACCCATTAACTATCCCTAAACCCTAACTTCTTTTTTCCTAGTAGATCACATGCCATGAATAGTAGATCACAAACCTTTGGTAGATCACATATTGGAAGAGCACCAAGTGTTGTCACCGCCTACTTATTCTTTTTAAAGGTAAGATAATTACATAATACAACCTGAAGTTCTAGAAAATAATTTTTTTTAAATTTTTTTTTTTTAGGTTAAATGATTACATTATTTTTTGTTTTAATAATATATGTATGGGTGACAGGACTTTCGGTCCACCCTGTACATCTGGTGGTGAGGCTCTAGTTCTGGAACTCTGAAGTCACCCCTTCATTATTATTACTTGCAGGTTTGCTCTGACCTTGAAGTGGTAGTACCTGTTAGATTTTTTGAGATAATAAATGGGGCAGATAAATTTGTTTGAAATAATGTAATTATAATGTTACTCATTGGTCAAATCACATTCTGACCACAATATATAATGGACGAAACCTGAAGTCATTTAGAATTAGTTGGTTGTAATGCAGGAAGTGGATGCACAGCTTAGATATTATCAATCTTGGCCGGGTCAGCAAGAGGGTATGATGTTGAAAAGACCCAAAAACCCCAATGAACCAAAGACATCACTGATGATGTATGCAAACACATCCTAGAGATGTATTTTGCAATATATAAGTATAGATAAAAGGATATGAAAACAACACAATATGCTGTTAAAGTGAAAATATTTTATATTATATTCATAGCTAATATTGAACAATATTTCGATTTATTTTCACTTTAACAGCATATTGTGTTGTTTTCATATCCTTCTATCTATACTCATACCGTCAGATTCATTTCCTTTCTTTTAACTTATATAATGTCAAGGTGTATTGGTGGTGCGGGGTGTAATGGTTAGTCGTAGGAAATGGACTTGTTGACCCGAGTTCAAATCCTGAATGGAACTACAGTTCACATAGTTCCAATACCTTTGGGAAAGGTATGAATCCAACTACTCTCCCTCCAGCTATGGGTAAAATAGTAGGGTAGACTGGGCTCTTTAACCTTGGTTAGGCAACCAGTCTAGGAGAAGGAAAACTCTGAATTAAAGCCTGTTAAACTCCACTTGGGGTGCTCACTATTAGAATAGGCTCAGTCCTAATTGGTAATCTATTTCACAAATTTTTTTTTTTCAAACCGCAGTATTTATGTACAAACCATGTAATATACATTGACCAATGGGCAGGCATAAATAATCTCTGAAAGTTTCAATCTTTAGTTGATTGCTACACATTGCTTTAAGTAGACATGTTTTTTTCTGTCATTTTATAAATATCAGTTAAAAATCTGAATGATTTTGTTGGTCCTACCATTAATAAAGTCAGAAAACATCATTGCATTTTATATCTTAGCCACTGCCCTGTTGACTGTATCTTCTGTAAAGGTATAAGACCCTCCCCAAAAAGGGGTATCTGATGGTGAGAGTCCAGTTCTGGGGAGTGTGGAGTACTTCAGTATTTAATATCATTTATTTATTAGTACTTAGCTCAGTTGGTAGAGCAACCTGCCTAGGAATCACAAGGTTCTGGATTTGATACCAGTCCCCGCCGACTCAGCGCATGAGTAGCACAGTTTGGGTAATCTGATCTGTGCAGCAAGGTGGGGAGCTTATGGTAAGTGTAGCACTCTACCTCACCCCCCCCCCCCAAATAAAAAAGAACCCCAATCTCTCTGGTCTAGCACTAGTGAAAAGAAGGATAGACTCCCTTGCTGTCTGGTTGGGGTTTCCGCCATATCACGTTTGGATTGGGGTTTGTTCTGAGTGGAAGAATGTGCACAGCACGGCTGAGCTAGTTAAGTCATTTTTAGGGTAGAAGCATTCTCTACCCTATGTTTAATAAAACCTTAATTTTCCAACAACCTGGTCTTGCATTATCATTCAGTCTTCTGTATTTTATCTATGTAAAAACATAATAAATGTTTAAGTGGCTTTTGACAGATTTGAATTCAGTTTTCATTTTTCGGATGCTATACATAGGTTAAAGAGCCCAATCTACCCTACTATTTACCCATAGTTGGGGAAGAATAGTTGGATGCCTATATTTCCCTAAGGTAGTACAACACAAATTTGTTTATCAACTAGGTATTTACCCAGTCCATTTACCACGGGTAGGATATGACAGAAGGTTGCGAGTATGCGGCATCCAGTGAGGATCAAACTCGCTATTCAGTAGTAATGGATATGTGAGACTAGCTTGCTAACAATTACACCATGATGAGACGTCCTACCTTTCCCAATGGTATTAGCACAATGCAAACTACAAACAGCCTGTTCCAGAATTTGAACACCAGTCTGCTGTGGACACCTACACATGGACATACCAGTGTGGGCTGACCAGACAAAAACCTTCATCAGTTAGCTTTCACATAGTGCTAATACCCTAGGGAAAGGTATGAATTCAACTACTCTACTTTCAGCTATGGGAAATAGTAGGGCAGACTGGGCTCTTAAATTTTGATTAGGCAACCAGTCTAGGAGAAGGAAAAAACTTTGAATTCAAACCTATTAAACTCTGCTTAAGAAATTGACCATGTGTCACATCCTGCTTGTGTGAAGGGGTTGGTAAATATATACAGAGATGCTGATAGGTACACGTCCTTCCTCCTTGACACACAATCATCTAATAGGATGCAGTAAGATAGTATATATGCGTCTCAGTGTTTTTCTTTTTTCTTCCCTCACCATTTCGAGCTAACTGTAAATGCATTTCAATAGTTTCTTAGAAATGAATTACACAGGATAGGTTACAAGGTAGGAGTTAGACGGCTATAGTTGTTTCCCCAGGTCATAATTAAAAACCCTACAATCTATTAAAAAAAAAACTTTATTTGGGACCCATAAATTTTCCTGGGGACTCATTCAAAGCAAATATGTGTGTCCCAGGACACATTAAATCAAAACTCTATCAGCATTACTGTGTATATACACACACATACGCACACACATCAGTCAGCTCTTTGTGGATTTTGGATGTTGTGTAGAAGACCTTCCAGGTGCAATGACCAATAGGGATGGTTGGTGAGAGTGATTGGTATCTGTGCTGACAGCATGACCTGAAATATATGATGATGAAATATATAAATTCATGTCATCAATAAGTTTTTAGTCTCAGCTAAATTTTGACCTGGAATTTCACTGTATAATGTTTGATCTTTATACACTTACCTTTTATTGTTTGTTTGTTGCCTACTTTTACCCTTTTTTTCGCCCCTGTCTTCTTTTTATTTGCATTTTTCTTATTTATTCTCACCTGTCTCCACTCTGTTTCATTTTAACTTTTTATTTCTGTTGTTCTCAGGGCATATCATTAAATTTCAACTTTCCCAAACTCTTTATATTCATATGATATATGTCATTCTTCCTCATTTTCCCTTCCATTTTTTTCTTCTTCTCTTTTTGGTTTTCATTCATTTCTTCTGTTTTTATCCTTTTTAAGATTTTTCTTTTTGTTGATTGTTTTGAACTTCTTTTACATTCAGAAGCTGCCCCTGTCTTTATTAATGTTTTTCCCTTCACTTTCTTTCCTGAAACTATTTCTACTTACACTTATGTCTTTTTCTATCTATCTCTGTTTATTGTTTTATTTCTATCTATGTATGCATCATTCTAAGATCTGTTTATTTATATCTA
Organism: Doryteuthis pealeii; assembly: GCA_023376005.1. Classification (NCBI taxonomy): domain Eukaryota; kingdom Metazoa; phylum Mollusca; class Cephalopoda; order Myopsida; family Loliginidae; genus Doryteuthis; species Doryteuthis pealeii. The sequence goes on from JALAJA010001160.1 coordinate 8,807, forward strand.
TCTATCTCGGTCTATCTATCTATATTTAACATCATATCTATCTATCTATATGTCTATCTATCTATACATCTATCTATATGTCTATCTATCTATATCTATATCATCTATATGTCTATCTATCTATATTTAACATCTATCTATATGTCTATCTATCTATATCTATCTATATGTCTATCTATCTATCATCTATCTATATGTCTATCTATCTATATTTAACATCTATCTATATGTCTATCTATCTATATTTAACATATATCTATATCTATCTATCTATATTTAACATATATCTATATGTCTATCTATCTATATTTAACATATATCTATATGTCTATCTATCTATATTTAACATATATCTATATGTCTATATTTAACATCTATCTATCTGTCTATCTCTGTCTGTCTGTCTATCTATATTTAACATCTATCTGTCTATCTATCTCAGTCTGTTAACATCTATCTGTCTATCTATCTATCTCAGTCTGTTAACATCTATCTGTCTCGGTCTGTTGATATCTATCTCATGACTGTTTATTATTTAGTATGCATGTATCATTCTAATATCTGTTTATTATTATTATTTTTTCTATCTCTTTTATATTTTATTACTCATTCTTCCCTCACTTTTTTTTCCTCCATCCAAGCTTCTTGTCATTCTTCCTTTTCACTTCCCACCATTTTTCTTAACCTCTTTTTCATAAACTCTTACCTTCACCTTTTTTTCCCCTTCTCCCTTTCTTTCTACCAATTCCATATAAGCTTGCCTTGCCTCTTCACTTCCCACTCTTTCACCCCCACCCCCAATTTCTTTTAGTTGTTGCTAAAATGGCAGTGGCCATATCAACACTGCTGATGACTATTCTCAGAACAGCTGATACTTTTTGTAACCTCTATCCACCCTTCCCATCAAACAGGCTTTCTATTTTCTTCACTTTGCCAGAAAAAGCTATTCAGGGAATAAGTTCTTCACGTCCTCCTTCTACTCCTCTCTCTGTTTTCTTTCCTTTCCTTTTTTTAAAAAAAAAACAACAAAACAACAAAAAAAACAACTTCTATTTCACCTTAATTTTTTACTTTTCTTTCTTTCTACCTTTTCTTTCTTTTTCCCTTTTTTTCCCTTTCTTTCTTTTTCCCTTTTTCCCTTTTTCCCTTTCTTTCTTTTTTTCCCTTTTTTCCCTTTCTTTCTTTTTTTCCCCCTTTCTTTTTTCCCTTTTTTTCTTTCTTTTTTCCCCTTTCTTCTTTTTTTCCCTTTTTTCCTTTTCTTTTTTTTTTCCCTTTTTTCACAACTGTACAACTTCTGTTTTATTTACTTTAACATATGTAAATTATACCTTTTATAGTATGTTTAACTTTTTTAAAGTTTTTTTTTTTAAATGCCAAACAATATCTTTCTGTTTTAAATCTTTTAAAAATATATATTTTCTATATTTAATTTCTAGCCATACACCACCTCTTCTATTTTAAGAAAAAGAAAAGAAAAGAAAAACTTTAATGTTATTTACTCCCCGTCAATTTTTATGCTTTGGAATGGCGATTCTTCTCTTCTTCTTTTTTACAAACTTAATAATAGTTCTGAGCTTTTTAAAGAAGGTTGTTTTAGTTCACCCAGGTAGTTTGAAGTAACATTAGTAATATAAGTAGTGTAGATAATAGCTTTGGTTGTTGGTTGTACTAATGTTAGTACTAGTACTACCACATCTACAATTTCTGCGATTAAACCATCTTCTGCTGCTGCTATATTTCATCCTCATCCTCATCCTGTGTTTCCATAGCAACTGATAGGGATGTTACAGGACATTGGGCAGATAACATGTTGGGCTGGGGATGCTAGATATAACCTCACTAGGTCAGATGAAATTACAAGCTACTTAGAATGGATATTGGTGTCATGTTGTTTTTTCTTTTTTTTTTTTTTTTTTTTTTTCCTTCCTTTTTTTTTATTTTTTTAGTTTATTTTAGTTGTCTTTTTTAGGCATAACTTGAATATTTTGAAGTAGTGATAGGTTGGATTAATAGGTGGTTCTTGTCAGTGTGAGTTTAGCCTGCTGCCAGATTGCAATGGTCGGCTCTGTTGGGTTTTTTTAAATGTAAAGTGTCTTTAAAAAAAAAAAAAAAAATTGATGATAACTTGCAGAAATTCCTCATAGGTGTGACATTGGTAAGACTTATAATTTTTTTCCCCTGTACTTAAAAAAAAAAAAAAATGAATTTTCATTCATAATTTGGCAAGAATGAGAAGAAAAAAAATAGTAAAAAAGAAAAACAAAACAATTTTTTTTTTTTTTTTTTGTCTCATTACTTTTCTTGATGTTTGCAACACCACGTTTATTTGTTTGGTAACTTTAAAAAAGAAAAATGAAAATAATGCTGTCATATTGTTGATAACTTTGAGAAGAGTCATTAACATACCAGAAATTGTTTGGAAAATTCAACCTGTTCTTCGTATTCTTGGAACTGGTAACATAATGTTTTTGGTTGATCTATTCTTCTACCTTTTGTCAGGTGTGTATAATCCGAGAGGAAAAAAAAAAGTTATAGGAAAAAAAAAAGTCTGGACAAGAGCTGAAGAATGGATCAACCAAAATGTTCTCTTAATAACAGAGAATATGAAGAAGAGTTTCAGTTATCCAAACAATTTCTGGAATGTATCATTTTGTGGTTTTTTTTTTTTTTTTAATGGTTTAAAAATTTCTTAAATCTTTTTTAAAATTTTTAAGAATTTTTTGTTTGTTAGTTTTTAAAAAAAATTTTTCTGGGGTATCAACTATTGTTTAATTCATTTAATTTTAAATAGAAAAAAGTTTCAGTATATTTTGCATTGTTGTAGCCTTTTTTCTAAAACATTTGTTTCTTATTTTGAAAATGTTTTTAATCTATTGATTCATTATAAGAACTTTTACCAATGGAATTTTAAATAGCATAACTATTTGATAACTAAAAAAGGTTGATATTGTTGAAGTGTATATATATATATATATATATATATATATATATATAACTGTAAGCCAGAAGAAATGCATATCATAGTGAATTTTTATTTATTAAAGGTATGCACTTAAAATGCTCTTAGAGAATAGACATTTCCAGTCCAACTTGCAACTAAATGATTATTTTATGTAGTCTGTATTTGTGCTAAATATAATTTTTTATCATTCAAATTTTCAAACACGGTTAGCACACCTTGGTTAATATTATCTGCGCAGTAAAATGGGGAGCTGACGGTAGGTGTAGTGTTCCACCTCAGATGAAAAACAGTCCTTCATCTAGTGCTTGTGAAAAGGGTATAGACCCCCTCACTTTCTGGCTGATACTGACAATAGGCCACACCACGACTTTACTTTTTACTTACTATCGTCCAAATTTTCAATATAACATTGATAACTTTGAGATACTAATTAGAACCCTTCACTCTTTCATAAATAGAAGCATCAATATCATCATGGACCACTGTTACAACAGGGGCCCAACAGATTCATGGTTTGTCTAGTATATGTAAGCGTGTGTGATTTTTCAAAATGTTTACTTACATAAACCACTTTCCTTTAAAAAAAAGAAAGAAAAAAAAAAAAAAGAATCTGTTAAAATACAAAGCATGTTTTTGTGTACGTGTTGTTAATGTACTATTTTGGCCAATCCAACCTTTTATCTCTTGGATTATCACTTGAGGAAGGCTGAAGAATGGATCGGCCAAAATGTTGTGTCAACATCAAAGATATCAAGAAGGGGTTCAATAGTCTAAACAGTTTCTGGTATATTGATGATTAGTTTTTGTTTTGTTTGTTTTTTGTTTTTTTGTTTTTTTGTTCCATCTCTTTCTGTCTTTATACTTCCATGAGCATTGTACATGTGACTATATCTAGCCCTCTATTTATGTTTAAATATTTAGGACATGTATTTATACTTATATAGTTTAAGTTGTATAGCAAAGTAGATTACATGCTTGCTCACTCACATGGTTTTATACTTGTAATCCTTTATATATTAGACATTTCATATAGAGGAAGAAGTAAATTGATTGTTAATGATGGTAATTAATTCTTATAGTTCTGACACAGAAGAGAAATGGCAAAACATTCAAGGATCATTTTATGAGAAGAAAACAAATTTTGTTGACATTTATTCTTACCATGAGCTTCAACTAAAAGTATTGCTTTTTTTTTCTTTCTTAGATTTTTATTCTTAGAAATTTAGATATCTATGGTCTTAACATTTTTTTAATACACATATATAATAAAATAAATTCATGTAACTACCTCAAAAACAGCAACAGTGCTTCCAATAAAGTCTTCTCCAAATAATTGCTCTGAGATCAGGCATAGTTTCAAACCAATGTATAATAATTTATGGAGGTGCATGGTATAATGGTCGTAGGAAATGGACTTGTTGACCCGAGTTCAAATCCTGGACAAGGCTGTTTGCATTTCATATAGCACTGATACCCTTGGTAAAGGTGTGAATCCATATATTCTCTCTCCAGCTATGGGTAAATAGTAGGGCAGACTGGGTTCTTTAAACCTTGGATAGGTAACCTGTGTAGGAGATGGAAAACTCTGAATTCAAACCTGTTAAATTCTGCTTAAGAAATGAGCCTTGTGTCGCATCCTGCTCGTGCTGAGGGGTTGGTATATATATATATATATATATTATATAATTTCAAACATGAATTATGTCAGAAAATGAAATAGAATGCTACTAATGGCTATAGAATTATAAGTTTGTTCTCTCTCTCTCTCTCTCTCTCTCTCTCTCTCTCTCTTCCTTCCTTCCCCCTTTTTTTTTTTTTATATTTATATTGAATATTATTCAGAAGTTACAACATCACATAACAATGCCCTGATGATGTTTTCATATTCAAATAGAAATCTTTAATGTTGGCTAATACTTCTAACTATAAAAAACCATTCTCTGAATAACTTTTTTTTCTTTTCATATTATATTTATTTACACACACACACACACATGTATATCACAGATGATATAAAAAGATTATTATTTTAAATTAGAATGCCCACCATTAAGAACTAAAATGGCAATGAATTGAAAAAAAATGAAAGTGCACAATACAAAAAATATTGAGCAATTATCAATATAAAGAAAAGGTAAAAAGTTTCATGATTCCAATCATCAGGTGAGATTTATCAAATCTGACCTGATGAATGAAATTGTTAAAGTCAGTTATGAATATTAATCTTCTTTTTATCTATGTATCTATCTATCATATATATAAAATTTAAATAGCAATGTAAATTATCGGTCAGAGATGCTGGTGTTTGAGTTTTGCGGCATACTCCCCACAGTGTTTTTAATTTATTAAAAAAAACATATCTATAAATTATTTTCATGAAATGTATCCTTCATCATGCTTACTATTAATTTAAAATGTAAAATTATTGTGAAATAAAATAGTTTTATTTTAATTCTTGGTTTTTGTGAGGTGATTTTTTATTAGTTTTATTTGTCAATTTGAGGTTTAGTTTTTGAAATTAGAATGAATCTTTTTATCAGCATAAAATCCAAAACTTTAATGATTTTGGAAATTGTTCTATGCAATGGATTGAATGCAATTGAAATCTGTGTGCAATTACAGTGTGTGTATATAATCTTTATGTACGTATTTGTGTGTCTGTGTCTGTTGGTTATATATATATATATATATATATAGTATTATAGGGTGTACAGAAATATACTACTCGAGTTTTACCATAAGATCTTCAGGGTTAAATCCAGTGAATTTTGGAATATTATATATATATATATATATATATATATATATATATATATATACACACACACACACAAGGTGTGTTAAAAAGTATCGAGATTTTTTGTACTTTTGACACACTTGTATTCTGAAAAAATGAACGTGCCATTCATTGTTCACTTCTATCTTGGTAAATACAGTTTCAAACTCGGCCCTTTTATGACACACCTTGTGTTTGTGTGTGTGTATATATAATATATATATATATATATATATATATATATATATATATTTGTATACATGTTGTGTATATTTAAAAATTGGTTTCTCTCTCTCCCTCTCCCTCTATATATATATATATATAATATGTCACCAAAACAACCATTTAAAAAATTTTTAAAATTTATTTTTGCTTCAAAAAGTTTCTGAGTAGCCGACTGCTATATAACTTATCAAAGGTAGCATTTTTTTACCTAATGAGTTTTGCTAATTTGCATATTTTGCTTTGAAAATTGGATATTACAAAACAGTTATGAGAAAAAGAAAAAAAAAAGATTGAAAATGAGTAATGAATTCATTCATTTTCATCTTATTTTTTGAATAACCCATGTTTGTTTTTATTTAAAAATGTTTTTAATAAGTGGTTGTTGGTAGATTTTATGATTTTTGTCAGCTGCATAAGTGTTGTCATCAACCTTGATCTTGTGAACCAGCAATGTTAGCTTTATTACAAATCAAAACCACCCACCTGAAAAGTTAACTAAATTCTTTCTTAGAAATAAGTAAAAATGTATTTACCTACAAAAGTTAGCTACTTACTTCACAAAACCAAATCTTTAAGTTTTCCTTATTTTATTTTATTTTTTTAATGTAAGGTTGTATTTCATTTATTTTATTATGTATATATATATTGTTACTACTTCGCCAAATTTTATAATTAGAATAGAAATCAACAATATTTTATTTTATTTCAGTGTTATTTATAGTTGAAGTTTATGCAATTGTTATGCTTGTATTCTGTGGAATTTCCATGGATACAACTTGTGTGTGTATATATATATATATATATATATATTATATATATATATACACACACACACAACATTGATAATATGGTGTTATACTTGTAAGTAAATAGTGCCCAATATCTTGGATAGAGTAGTATATTTGTTAGGGTAGTGTGGACAAGAAGTCAATGGCACTTTGGCTACTGATAGTTTTGCGTTTTTTGAAACCAAGTAGGCGAGAAGCTGTCAGTAACCAAGCACCATTGACGTCATGTTCAAGCTATCCTAACTTATATATATATACAAGGTGTGTCAAAAAAGTATCAACATTTTTGTACTTTTGGACACCTTGTATTCTGAAGAAAAAAAAAAGAAGAAAAGTTTCATTCATTCATTTTTTTTTTTTTTTTTCAGAATACAAGGTGTCAAAAAAGTAACAAGTTTAAATCTGTATTTATCAAGATAGAAATGAGAATGAATGGAATGTTTTTTTTTTTTTTTGTTTTTTTTTTTTCAGAATACAAAGTGTGTCAAAAAGTACAAAAAATCTCAATACTTTTTTGACACACCTTGAATATATATATAATATATATATATATATATATATATATATATCTCAACACGGCCCTCAACCGTAGAGAGAAAGGCCCCGAAACTATATATATATATATATATATATATATATTATATATGTGTGTGTGTGTACACACACATTAGCAGAAGAACCTGGCATTACCCAGTTAAAACACATTTTGTTAAACCAAAATTTAGTTTTATTTGCATTCTATACAAATGAATCCTGGTTTAATTTTATTCCAAATGTCCAAATCCCCCAGAGTGGTAGCAGGAGTGTGTGTGTGTGTGGGGGGGGGGGTACTTCCGCATATGCAATTTTGGTTTCTGGATGAATTAGAACTTCCTAATCAATTATAAGCTAAAATGTTCTGAGCATCTCTGGGAGTGAAGGCTCTACTGTGCCACCACCATGCTTCTCTCCTTCTGTAGAACCTTTTAAAACACTCCCTGAGGTCAAGGGAGTTCAGATGCCAAGATTCATCAAAGATTTGCCCATGAGCCAAGGAGTCTGTAAATAAACTGAGTTGTTTCTGGTTAATTTTTCCCAAAATTTCCAGGTTCCTCCCTTGGACAAATAGACCTTTCCAATCAATTTTAAGCTAAAATGTTCCAGACATGCCTACACCATTTTCTTTTATGCCCCTTACCCCAGCAAATGTCTTTAAAACACTCTTTGTGGTCAAGGAGTTTATAAACATTAGCCAAGCGGTCTGTAGGTAAAATGGTCTTTTCTGAATTATTTTCCTCCTTAAAGTTTCCGCCCGGGCATATACCAGTTATTTGTTTTCTGGATGATGACCTTCCTGATCAATTTTAAAGCTAAAGTGTTCTGAAGAATTAATTCTCTAGAATTCCACATTTTTTGTTCAACTTATGTAGCAGCGTGGTTAGAGGTTTATCACCCTGAGCATCTGCAATGCTCTCA
>JALAJA010001161.1:0-29618 GCA_023376005.1 Doryteuthis pealeii
ACAAAAGAGATTCAATCTTATCAATTTTTTATTTAAAATTATTGAAATCAAGATCAATATTGAGGACCCTGAGGCCTATTCTAGTAGTGACCACCCCAAGTGGACTTTAATCAGTGTTTGAATTCAGAGTTTTCCTTCTCTCAGACTGGTTGCAGGTAGTCACAAGGTGTAGAAGACTGAGCCCGCAGTCTGCCCTACTATTACCCATAGAAGCGATAGAATTCCATGTTGGCTAACAGTCCATGACGTGTAACATTCTAGCTTTGACCCTTACTTAGGGGCTAGATGGGTAGTTGGAGGGACCATCCTCTAAACAATTGGCTGTCCACATCAAGCTCTAGGAACTATAGTGATGTGTCCCAAACCCTAGTGCCTCTTATGGTAAGCCCCAACCCTTTTCATCATAGATGTGCTAGAAGGTGGTGGCTGAATGTAGACCTTTTGGGTTCTATTAATGGATTAGATAGGAAAATGAGTTTTAAAAAAATGTGTTTAAAAAATTCATTATAAAAACAAATCTGAATGCCCATCAAGCATGGAATAGAAACAAAACATCTTTGGCATAAAAATAGCCCAACAAGGGTTGAAATGGCCATAGAAATCTAACAAAACTAAATCAAGACTAAGATGGTGCCAGATGACAAAAAGATCAGTGAATTCCACCGAATTTATTAATCAGGCAGAAATAGAAGATGTACCCATAATGTAATGATAAGAATAAGAATAAGAATACAATTATCTAACGAACAATGAATACAGTGTAAAATTATTTGTACTATATGACCGCTTTAGGCAACCCCTTTTTATCTCTAATTCAGAAGGACATGTTTTTCATTTACACCTTAATATCCGGTTGTTTTGTTAGAGTTAGGTTAGGGGTTAGGGTTAGGGTCAGGGGGTTAGTTTTATAATTAAAAAAAAAAACTCTAAAATCGTCTGTTAACAAACACCGGATATTGATGGTGTAAATGAAAAAAAATGTCCTTCTGAATCGAGAATCAAAAAGGGGTGCCTAAAGGTCATATGGTTCCAATTATTTAAACATGTCCAATTGGGCAAAAGTAATTCATCAGTTAAATGATATGAATAATAAGTTAATATAGATAAATATGCTGTTTTAATAATGACTATATAGGATTACCTCTCTGTCTGGCAAAGAGTTCTACTAATGAACTGCTAGATGGCATTTGTCAAAGCAGTATATAAGAAGAGCATGAAAAAAGTCTAACCCATTGTATTCATTCTATAAAGTTTGCTCAGTCAATAAAATATTTTGTTGATAAATTCGACATTATTATGTTCTTTCATTAATTATGTATGAAGAAACAATATTAAATCAACTACAGTGTTGCAATGCTTAGAGCCGCATTGGGTAAAAGAAAGTCTTCAATAGTAGATATGACTTCATTAGCTATACCCAAAATGAGCCTAAAATGCGTTTTTGACAAAATCACTTTAGCCGCCCCCCCCCCGGGAAAATAATTAACCAAAAATCAGGGAATTATCGATTTTAATGAAATTTTTTAGTGTTTATGTATCAATGAATGATCTTTTATAATGCATTACTTATTTTATTTCAAAACTTTCTCATTTTTTCAGGTCACTTTAATTTTGACCCCCCCTCATGTTGGGGGCGTAAACATTTTTTGCGAGTTGGTCATTTTCGATAACTAATTACAGTATAAATAAAAGAGATAAAGACCGAAGTTATGAATAGAGAACAGAAAAAAAATTTTAAGGTGGCTTTTCTATGAGAAATAAGTACCAAAAATCGAAAATAAAATGTAAAAAAATAATAAATAAATTTTTTTTTTTGAGATTTCTTTTTTACTCATTTCGACAATTATTTAATTCGCTATTATTTTCTAAAAGAAAAATTAACATTGAATTTTTTTCTGCTTAAAAAGGGGGTATACATTTTCAAATAGAGTTTTTTCTTCAAAACGTATACTTTTTTCGGAAAAAATAAGGTTTGCATTAAGTAGATATTTATTTTTAGAATCTAAAAATTAACATTTGAAACTTAACATCAGGCTTTTCATATTTTAAATTGAAATTTATTATATTAATTTTTTCATAGCAAAAAAACTAAATTAAAGTTTTAAAAATAAATAACTTATGCATTAGTAGGGTTTGATAAATCAATACTAAAAATTTCATTAAAATCGGGTAATTACCTGATTTTTGGTAAATTTTTTTTTCATCCCAAATGTTACGTTAAAATTGTAGACAAGCAACTAAAACCATTCAAAAAGAGACAGAATGGTGGATCGCGTCAAATTGACCAAAACAAATCGTTTTAAATCTTTTAAAAATTACCTGCGTATGTAATGATATTTTTTCTTTTTTTAATGATGGCATTATCATTTTAGACAAAAGTTTGACCTTAAAATAATAGATTTAATTAATTTTAATTTGTTTTTAAAAACCTAGCAGAAGACAAAAATTGGGTAACCCTAGACTTCGTCATATAAACTTTTCACCCATGAACACTTCAGTCTAATCCTCGTATATATAATATCTTTAATATTTTTTATATCTCACAGTGTAGAAAACATTTTTTTTAAGGGAAGATCAAAATTGTATGATTCAGCAATGTGTTACTGTGATAAGTGTTCTGTGTGTGTGTGTCTGTGTATGAGGAGAGAGAGAGAGAGAGAGAGAGAGAGAGAGAAGAGAGAGAGAGAGAGTTGCATAGTCTCCTGTGGATAATTTAAATGAACTTTTCAGCCTATGAATATTTCAGCCTATCCTAGTATAGGTAATTTATGAGGACGGCGTCCCGGTTTCCTGCCCTCAGAAATTGCTACCTGGTACTATTAAAATAACGTCCTCAGCTATGTAGTCCTCCAGCTATGAAGATGGATATTATCTATCTATCTATTCTATCTACCTCAATTTGTTCATTTTTTACTTTGTTTATATATATCTATCCACCCATCTCCATTTGTTCATTTTATCTATATTATTTTGTTTGTTTATCTATCTAGCTTATCTATCTCAGTCTATTCCAAACTATATATCCATCTTCATATCTAAACAAGAATTACGACAAATTACAATAAATAAACAAGAATTATGACAAATTTCTATAAATGAAAGAAAATTACGACAAATTAAGATAAATAAATAAGAATTACGCCAAAAAAGAGAAGCCCTCCCCCCTTTAAAATACATTTAACGCCCTAAGTTGGTTGTTTTCTTTCAAAGTAACACCACCGAGACGACATAGCTGGGGACGTTAATTTTAATAGTCACTGTGTAGCAATTTCTGAGGCAGGAGACCGGGACGCACTTCCCTCATAAATTACCCAGTATATATAGCCTTCTAATATTCTATCTCACCAGAGTAGAAAACATGTTTTTAAAATGGAGATCAAACATTGTATGATTCAACAGTGTGTGACTGTGATAAGTTCTCTGTGTGTGCGCATGTGTGTGTGTGTGTGTGTGTGTGTGTGAGAAAAGAGAGTGAGAGGGAGTGAAAGAGAGATATAGAATTGCATAGTCTCCCGTGGACAATTTAAAATGAATCCAGAGATCACCTTATATTCTGTAAACAAAGCTTCTGCAGGAATTGTTTGTAATGTATGTTTATTGTTGACTGAATAGTTTTAATATTTTATTTTTGGTGGCAATTTCTGGCAAACTGCTGGGATTCACTTTTTGTGCTATTTAAACCTAAATGGTGTGGGCTTTATTTTTCAACTACAGGAGTGACAGTTTTCACTTGGGATGTTATATTTTAAAGTACTTAAAAATTTATGATTTAAGAGTTATTTAAAGGTCAAACTAAAAAATATTTAGTTTGAAAGAGGATTAAAAGTTGTTGCTTAATTCAAGAAAAAAAAAAAATCTTTGATTTCTGAGTTTTTATTTCTGTAGATTTTTCTTTGAGATATATTTTGATACTAGCAGGACCTGTTGATATACCACAATATGATAATTTAATTATTACAACGTTTGACATATTATAAAGAAATTAGCACGAATGTGGTAACAGACAGGTTAAGAGTTAAAGAATAAACCAAAACAACTAGAATTGGAATAAAAGACATGTATTTACAGACATAAAACATTAGATTTGCAGACTTTTTGGTTTGTCTGCACAAATGTTTACAATTTGTCCACTTAGCTGAAATCCTGAGGTAGGGATAATTATCGAAGTCCTTAGCTACGGCCATCTGATAGTTCTGCTGGATATAATAGACATTCTATTTTGACATCTGACTTCGGTGCTGGTCAATCAGAAAAGAGGGGAAAGAATTTATCTCTTTGGCTTTGCCGCCAAAAGTATGCTGGATTGTGATTGGTTGGTTTGATAGAGAGGCTTGTAGACAAGGATGATAACCCATACCTCAGATTTCTTAATAATATTTACTTAAGAGCTATTGCAAAATAGTTCCGGCAGAACATCCGACTAGGAACTGCAAGGTTCCTAGTTCGATACCGACCCTCACAAACTCAGCGTATGAGTAGTACAGGGATCTGTGTGGTAAAGAGAGGAGCTGATGGTAGGTGTGGCGCTCCACCTCAGATGCTAAAACAATCTCCTTGGTCTAGCGCTAGTGAAAAGGGGATACCGCATGGTTAGAAACCCTTTTGGGCAGTGTTTTTTTTAAAGAAAGAATATGAAAAACAAATGAGTTTTGCTTAATTATTAACAAAGAAATAAGCACATATGACCAGCCCAGAAGAAGGAAGATTCAGCCCAGAGTAAGATGGCCAGTGATGAAGTAAGAACAAGTAGACAAGCAAAACAAGTAAGAGCCCATCACATCTCTCCTCAACTCTCTACTCTTCTTGCAATTTTATAATACCCAATGTGAAGAAAAAAAGGCCTGAAGGTACTGTTTCTTATCTGATACACAAATGCAAAATATACCAAATCCCTAATCCCATTTCTTTTTCAGGAACATCGATAATAGTGGGATTGGGTATTTACTCCTCGCATAAATCCCCAAATGGGCTTGAAGGGGCTCTCTAGCCTTGGTTGGCAACCCAAGGAGAAGTCGACACAGAACCTCCGCTGCCTTTCACGAAAGGCTAGGGGAGTAAACCCTGAAATAAATCAGGAGCTGGAGTCCCTAAGGTGGTGTGATGCTGAAATCCAGTGCTACCCATTAACTCCTGCGACAATACCATTGCCAAACTGCATTGGTACCTTACCTTCCCTTTAGATCACAACGTCAGTGTGGAGAGGGGGGGATTTGCTGCATGGGAAACAGCTCATCCTCCATATGAAACCCGCCCAGGCTATGTAGTTCAAGTTTTAAAAAAAACAAACAAAAAAACCTTGACACTACTAAACAAAAAAACAACAAAACAACAAAAACAAACAAACAAACAACCTTGACATTACTTTATCGTCTCTCGTAGATGAAGGCTGCCAACCATGAAGTGGGTATACAGCACAGAGAACTCAACTCAAATGGAAGACTAAGAATAAGAAAATCACATTTTTTGTATATTCATATTTTAATTTTTTGTGTAGTTGTTTCTTAAGATTCTTTTTACACAATTATATGATATCAAGTATTCCCATCAGATATGAATAATTTGCACACAGTTGGTTTCAAGTATTCTTATTGTTGTGGGGTTTTAAGGTATCAAATAAGAACAAAACGACGGGTAACAAATGTAGGAAAATGTATTAACAAAAGAGTAGACAATTACAGTATAGAGAAATGGGAAATACGTCCGACTATAGAGTTATGAGCTGACTCGCATTGGCTTACTCTCAAGCCATAATTGTCCCTGTTACTTATAGTAACCGTCGGTGCATTCCATTAGTCTATAGGGTATATCACCTATAACACTTCTCTAATACTAATAATTATATAATTTCAACTAAATTATTTCTATTCAATAATAGTCAATTGTTTGCAACACAGTTATATGGTTTTAAGTAACTTTGTAAATAATCCTTAGTAAACAATTATAGCTTCAAGTAACTATTTTATACAAATAATTTTACAGTTATATGTTATGTGTTGAGTATTCCTATTGAATACTAATATTTTTCAAACAGATCTATTTGAGCCATAGATGGGATCCTAATAGATACTACCACTCCTGGTCAGAATAGAGGTATTCCACACTCTCCAGGCCTCCAGAATTGTAGCCTCACCATCAAATGCAGTTTAGTGTCATGGGTAGGCAAAGTTTCATCTCACTCCACCCTCTTTTATCATGAGAAGAGCTGAAGAATTAATAAGCCAAAACACAGCAATATCAAGAATTCAAAGAAGGTTTTCATTGATCCAAACAAAATTTGGAATCAGTTCTCATTTTTTAACTCATTACATATGGAGACGCATGAAGAAGAAATAAGATAGGTATACTCTACAACATACATCTTGATATGTCTCTACTAAAAAGGGATATGTAACACTTTTACAACCACCTGGAACTAAAGAACTGCGCCTTGTGTTACCAAAATATTGCAAAACTTTTGACTCATCCTGTTATATAAAAGTCATTGATGGGGTGGCCTAGAGTCAATTACCAGTCAGTCAGCAAGGGAGTCTATCCCCTTTTCACTAGTGCTAGACCAAGGAGATTGTTGTGGAGCAAAATACCTACCATCTGCTCCTCACTTTACCGTACAGATCCCTGCTCTACTCATACGCTGAGTTGGCAAGGGCTGGTATCGAATCTTTTTTATTTAATCAGAGGACATATTTTGTGTACACCCTTTTTTATTTCCCGATATCATCTTAATCGACACATAAGAAGAATCAGCACAGAGATGCAGAACATGCCTTCCCAACAGGACGGTTGGCTCAACTCTAAATTTAATTCTAACTTTCACAGGCCTCATCTGATCACATGACTCTCTAAGCCAATTAGAGCTCTGACCCCAGTCAACTTGGAATTAACTTGTCACTTTAAACTCTTAGTGATTTTCATTTACTGTTAAATTTAAAATCTAACTATATATCATATAGTACCACTGCTCACGTGACTTTCGGAAACATTTTTTCACACTCAGAATTGCGGAGACATGGAAATAGCTGCCCACGTCTGTTGTAGGCTGCCGAGGCACTGAATCTTTCAAAGCCTCCATGTTTCCTGTAGTCCGCCGACACTATACCTGATGCCCCTCTCCACACACATATGCACACGCGCGCACACATACATGCATATTACTACTGTAAACTGTTCATGTTCCTGACACTAATACATTATTCTGTGTACTTGACATGAGACTTTGATGAGTTGTGGTGCACCTGAGCACTGTATACAATAAATTCATTATTATTTTTTTTTTTTAAATGAGAATGAAATCATCTGTTTTTTTCGATAAATAATGTTTAACAAAACCTTAGAAGAGAGAAAATACAAGATCTCATAAGACTTGTTAATTCAACCTAACAATTGCTAATTACACTGTTACCTTGTACCTTTGCTTAGTAAAACTTTTTCACAATATTTAATACTCGCTGGGGTTCTTTATTCCTATTACTTCTCTGTTAACTCTGATACTCAAGTTACAACACTATACTTCCATACAAAAAATGAGAGGCTATCATTATATGTAACAATCCCAGTATTTCACTATTTGAGTTAAATAGCTGTACAGATACAGTAGCATTTGACAGATTAAAGCTTATGTCGACACTTCAATATAAGTTACAAAACAAGAAACTGACGCCAAGAATCAACCTACAAAAATGTTTAAAACTGATCTGAAAAACAAAACCAAATTTAGATTGGCATGTTCATTGGCTCAGAAAAACTGAAGTCTAAGATAGATAGATAGATTAGATAGATATTAACAGATTGAGATAGAGAGACATTAAGCAGATTGAGAATAGATGGATAGATAAAAGATATATATGAACAGATTGAGATAGATAGATAGATATGAACAGATTGGGATAGATAGATAGATAGATAGATAGATATGAACAGATTGAAATAGATAGATAGATAGATAGATAGATAGATATGAACAGATTGGGATAGATAGATAGATAGATATGAACAGATTGAAATAGATAGATAGATAGATAGATAGATAGATATGAACAGATTGGGATAGAGAGACATTAACAGATTGAGATAGATGGATAGATAAATAGATATATAGGAACAGATTGAGATAGATAGATAGATAGATAGATATGAACAGATTGGGATAGATAGATAGATAGATAGATATGAACAGATTGGGATAGAGAAACATTAAATGGCCAACGTAAAATTAAAATGAATTGGAAAAAAAAAGAAGTTACATGTTTGTTATATCTGTAATATTGAAATTGTGATTTATGGAATATATTGGTAAGTTTGATCTTATGTCGTCCCAGCCTCCCGCTTTAATTTTACACTATGTTTTAGCAAGTCAGTGTCAATGAACTTCTGTCCCAACTTATTTCCGAGTCATATTTATGTTACTTACCGCACTGACCCCTGTGCTACTCATGCGCTGAGTTGATGAGCTGAGTTGGCAAACAGGCAAACAGAATTATCTTCCCTTGAATTGTAGGTGTGGCTTCCCACATCACGTGTTCATTATGATCTAGTGACAATTCAGCCCTTTCAAACACCCTCTTCCAACCTCAAACCTTTACAGTGATAACACACTCTAGTTGTGTCTTTTTGTCCATAGACAGGGAGGCTTTGTTTCCAGCATTCCGTGTGCATGGAACACAAGAACACCTTCTTTCATCTCTCTTTCTTTGAAGAGAAAAGATCTATCTGGTTTTCAGTGTAGGCTGACCAGCAACAACCTACATGAATCAGCTCTGTGCAGATTCTGGATACCATGTGAAAAACCTGCCAGGGGCGATGATTGATAGGGACAGGTGGTGAGAGAGAATGATGGGAATCTGTGCTGTTAGTATGGCCTGATGA
Organism: Doryteuthis pealeii; assembly: GCA_023376005.1. Classification (NCBI taxonomy): domain Eukaryota; kingdom Metazoa; phylum Mollusca; class Cephalopoda; order Myopsida; family Loliginidae; genus Doryteuthis; species Doryteuthis pealeii. Next base: position 8,863 of record JALAJA010001161.1, read on the forward strand.
TGATGATGATGATGATTGTTGTTAAAGTTCCTTTAGTTATAGCAAAAAGTCATAATTTTCTAAAGAGAAAATTCTCAGAAATATTTTTTTTAAATCGGAAAATTTCTTAGAATTTTCTTTTCCTTGATGAGGGATATCCAAATTTGTGATTAGTCTTTTAATGTTAATGACTTTTCACTAAAACTAAAAGAACTTTGGCAACAATAATCAAGAAAAATAATCACTTCCTATGTGTGTCTAAACCGTTCTTTTTATTATTGCCATGTATATTAATGAAACTTCAATGGCCTAGACACACATAGGAAGTGATTATTTTCCTTGATTATTGTCATCAAAGTTCCTTTAGTTGTAGCGAAAAGTCATCATTTTCTATAAAGGAAATTCCCAGAGATATAAAAAAATAGGAAATTGTTTGGAATTTTCTTTTCCTTGATTTGAAATCCTAATTTGTGATTAATTCTTTGCTTATGAATTTTCATTACAATGCAGGGAATCTTGACAGCAATAATCAAGGAAAATACTTCCAATCTATTAGATACACATAGGATGTATTTTCCATTGAAGCTTCATTAAGATTTGTGGCAATAATAAAAAAAAACTAACAGAACCTGTGCATATACCACAGTATGATAATTTAATTATTATGTTTGATATGTTTACTTAAGAGCTATTGTCACATAGTTCAATATGTAAAAAGTATAATAAACTTGATTTTACTCTCTCTCTCTCTCTCTCTCACACACACACACACACACACACACACACATGCTCATTTTATCTTTCTTTCCTTCTTTTCATCATCGTTTGAAACAGATTAGCGTTATTGTTTTTGTGATCTCACCCTTCTCTCTATCTTTCTCTTACTCTCTTTCTTTCTTTCTTTCTTTCTTTCTTTCTTTCTTATTATATTTTCTGTGTAGCATGTCCTTTCTTTCTTTATAATAAAAATGAAATGGTCCATTATTTTGCTGAGGTGACAACACTCATAAGAAATAAGAATTCAGCAGTTTAAGTGACACCAGATAATCTTGATTTACATTTTTGCATTGCATCTTAGACAATTTGGACGGTCTCATTTTTAACCAGAGGGTGTTGCAGGATGATAAAGGACAGAAGATTTAGGAACACACATATTAATATATAGATGGATAAGTTTTTTCACTGTCTGTTTTTAAAAAAAAAATTTTGTCCACTAATGTAGTTTAACTCTTAACGTCCTATACCACCTTATTCCACCTGGCTGGAAGTCACATTCATTTTCCTAATCTACTCGAAATGATAGCCTTTGTTTAAATGTAATATTAAACATATTTTGAAGTCTTTGATTTAAGGGAAATAACAGATAACTTTAAATGAAAAGGACATTTTTAGACATTTTTTTAATAATCCTTATAAGAATGGGGGTATCATATGACCTTTAGGCACCCTTTTGCTTTGCTGATTCATAAGTACATTTTTTTCATTTAACACCGTCAACATCCGGTTGTTTGTTAGGGTTAGGTTAGGTTAGTGTTAGGTTAGGGTTAGGGGTTAAGTTTTATAATTTAAAAAAAAAAAACTCTAAAAAATCGTCTGTTAACAAACAACCGGATGTTGATGGTGTAAGTGAAAAATGTTCTTATGAATCAGCAAAGCAAAAGGGGTGCCTAAAGGTCATATATGGCCAAACGGGGCTATGGAATTAGAGAACTCTCAACAGGATGTGAAGAGTTAACACCTATTTTTAGTTTTTTAAACACCTGCTTCAAAAAGTCAATCAACAAATATTTTTCTTGGTTAATCCTAAAACATCTCACAAATCTTATGTAGACACAAGCTTATTCTTCTAAACTCATACCAACTGTGTTTTTGTTTTTATTATTTGAACTAAATAAGTGGCTTTATCTATGATTCCACCATTTATCCATTGTTTCAATGTTGACACTTTTCTTATTATGTAGGTCAGTGTTTATTCTTCTGATGTATCACATGTACACAAGGGATGTCCAATCTGCCGTGTCAAATTTACCTCCACTATATCTAACACAATGCAACTTGAATAAAGATTAATATTATCTTCAAAATTTTCAGACCATTCAAAAGAAGAAACATTAAAAAAAAAATTCCTGATTATTTTAAATAAATTTTTTCAGCTTATTGAAATGATGAAAATTATGAATGAAAACAATGTTTACATTTTCACACCATTAAATCAATTGAAATTTAATGTAGCCAAAAACAAGTTATGACAACTGGCTTTTTAAAAAATTCTATGAAAAATAAACTAACAGTCAAATTTTCACAAATATTTTGGTAATTATTCACCTGTTGATGAAATTATGTTTAAAATAGTTTTTTTCGAAGAATATATAAGGAGAAATATTTTTTTATGAGGTCTCCCCCCACTATTTTATTTTATGAAATCTGAAAAAATGAAGTGATAAAAAACAATTTTTAAATTTTTTCTATAAAAGTCTGAATAATTATATCAGAAGATTTTTATAAGTTTTAGTAAAAAAAAAAACATGAATCCTGAATTCTGCTAAAAAATGTTAATATTATGACATTTTTTAGCAGAATTCAGAATTCATGTTTTTTTTCTCTCTTGGCATTTGGTAATTCAGTGTAGGGGCGGTTTATTGTGAAGGGGTTTTATCCAGAACAGTCCATCTGCCTGTTGAATTTCAATCATTTAACAATTCTAATCATATATGAATTTTAATGAAAAGCTTTTCAATCCAATTTTTCAAAAGTAAAGCAAAGTTGCTGGAGTGGCCTATTGTTGATATCAGCTAAACAGCAAAGGAGTCTATCCCCTTTTCACTAACGCTAGACAAGGGAGATTGTTCTTTGTGTCTGAGGTGGAGCACCACACCTACCATCAAATCTCCACTTTACCACACAGTCAGCGGGGTGGCCTATTGTTGATATCAGCTAAACAGCAAGGGAGTCTATCCCCTTTTCACTAACGCTAGACAAGGGAGATTGTTTTAGAACTTGAGGTGAAGTGCCACACCTATCATCAGCTCCCCACTTTACCTCACAGATCCAACTAGTGCTGAGTTGGCAAGAGCTAGTATTGAACCTGAAACCTTGTGGTTCATAGGTGGACTGACCTATTGTTGGTATCAGCTGGACAGTGAGGGAGTATATCCCCTCTTTACTAGTGCTAGACAAGATTGATTGTTTTTGTGTTGAGGTGGAGTACCACATCTATCATCAGCTCCCTACTGTACCACATAGATCCAATCTGTGCTACTATGCGCTAAGTTGCAAGGCTGGTATCGACCCTGGAACCTTGTTGTTCCTAGGTGGATGCTCTACCGATTGAGCTAAACCAGACACTCTATGTCATAATTGAACTGAATTCTTAAGAGAAATAGAAATTCTGCAATAGAGTAAAATGCAATCAGTGAACACATAGTTTTTGGTTTGGTTTGGTTTGGTTTGGTTGGTTGGGTTTTATGGCATGTCAACCCCTTGGGTTATTTTATGCCGAATACTTCTATTGGTAAAAAAATGTTTAATGCCGACAAAGTTGTGAAATAAATTCATTCTTAATGCATAATACAATTTTGTTTATCAACTCATGTTTTTCTATTTAACCCATAGATGGGACCCTAACAGGTACTACCACTCCGGGTCAGAGTGGACCAGGGAGCAATGGTGATGAAGGGGTGCTCCACATTACCCAAACCTCCAAAACTGGAACCTAACCATCAGATAGAGTTTAACGTTATTCCCAGAATATGTAGACCCGCAGCCACCGCCTTCTAGCATCCATATGATAAAAAGGGGTTGGGGCTTGCCATAAGGGCAATAGTGTTGGGGCAATCATATAGGTGCTAGGGTTTGACATGACCAGCTGATTGATTGGAGAGGCCTCTCCGACTGCCCGTCTAGCCCACAATAGGGCCAAAGTGGAGTATTGCAAGTCATAAACTGCTCATCCACCTGGGCTCCATCCTTAAGCATCACGGGTTGCCACCAACGGCCAACAGGTGGCCCCATTGGGGGAGTCTTATCCCTCTGCAGAGGTGCAGTTGGCACATTCTAATGCCCCAGCCGACAGGGCGGCATAGTTTTTTGGTTTCACAAATTTACAAGTAGTGATTTCAGTTAAAAATAAACATGAGTGGATTTGGCCAAAACAAATCAATTAAGATATTTGGTTACTTGGAGAATATTAAGTCAAGTCTCCATTCACCTGAGTATATTCAATGATACACTAACACTTAATAAACAGAAGGAAAGACAAGATTAATTACACATATATTAAATACATACATAATATACTTACCAGGGAGCAATGGTGATGAACTATTAACAAGAATACACAAATGTGTCCCAACAGATAAAATGTACACATATTGTTCTATAAACAAGCAGTATAAGAAAGGGGTACAAAAATGGCAAAAAGGATTACTTATAAAACATAATTCCTATATTGGTTTGGTTGGTGTTAGGGAGGATATTTTAGTAGTGTCTTCACTCACCAAGGTCCAATATTAGCATTAATATGTTCATTGATACACTTTGAATGAATCGAAGCTCATTTATATATATAGGAATATCTAATACATACATAATATACATACAAAAAGTATTAACAAGAATACACATATGAGTCCGAACTGATGAAAAGTGCACATATTCTATGTCACATTATTCTATAAACAAGCAGTATAGGAAAAGGGTACAAAAACGGTAAAAATCTTATTCGAGTTCTTAGTATTCATAGCCATATGGGTTTTATGTTTCAGTGACAAGGTGAGACAATGTCCATAACTGGGAAAGGAGACAAAATCTTTACTATTTTTGAACAGAGGCAAAAAGGGCATGTCTTTACCATTCAAAGAATAGAGAAAAAGAGACCGAGATGGATTCTGGTATTCTCATGTAACCATAAAGTGTCACATAAACATGCTCCCAAATCCAAGGGAGATTGTCTAAATTTAACATAATCCACAACTGGACAAAATTTCAGAAAAATTGAAGTGGGTGGGTGACATGGCCTGGAGGATTTGACATGGAATTACCCATAGCATAGTAAAATAGCATAAAAAAAAAATAAGTACACACTTTTAATTATGATATTTTGCAAACAATCTTTACACAATTCTAGATCACAGCAATGTTGCTATACATTAAAAAGGTCCTACAAAATATAAACATGAAAGTTTAAAAGAAATATTATTTTACTAAAAGTAATTCCTTTTAAAGAATGACATTTTTGTCGTCCAATGAACTAGAAAAGGATAAGAGAACAAATATTAAAAAAAAGAACAGTTGATTTATAATCAATAGAGAAAATGTTGAAGAATATTTTAACCTTAGAAGTTAATGGGCTTTGAAAAACCTTTTATAAAATTGCATCTGATAATCATTTGAAACTATGTGAAGAATAAGAATTGGCTTCTACATCCTGTGAGAGTGAGTTTAAAATCAAATATGGAGAATTACCAATAGACACCTATTTGTTTTTTAATACAGAAGAGTTTCCTTTTATAGATTAAAACATTTTTTTACAATCTTTTTGATCCAGTTTTCCACTTTATATATACTAGTACAAAATAAAAAAACACCCTCCGGGTGATGTAAAAAATAGATTTTTCAAATATATTGCCTGAGGGTGGGAGTAAAAAATTCAATGTCAGCGAGTTTGTACCCTAAGTAAGAAAAATCATCAAATTCATTAAAGGATTGAAAAATAAAAACATTTGAAATGTAAACTTTAAATATGTATTAAAATAACAAACTATATATAGATATATAATACCAGTCATGTATTTATTAAAACTTGTTTTAAAAAAACAACGAGGACTGTCTAATGTTGCATGTTCAAATTTTGAGTGTATTTATTCTATGTTATGATGATTTTGAGTAATGTGACGTAAGCAGTGACGTAATTTTTGTTACAGACAAAAAACCGGAAGTGAATCTCCATTATTAATAGATATATAAATTAGATAAAACCAAACAATTAAAAATAAATAATATTAATCAAATATCTATCAAAATCAAATTTTTAATATCCATACACAAATTAGCCTTCCCATTCACACTGTAAACCGCTATTTTGTTGTATATATAAATACAATTGCATGTTATTCATATGTAGATATGGTCAACAGTCTTAATAATGTAAAACAATTTTATTAATCTGAGGTTTAAACAAGAATAAAATCATGGAGAATGTGATGTAAATAACTAATGAAATTATGACTTGAGTAGTAATACAGTTTTGATTACAGACAAACACACAATCTTCTTTATAATAAGATAAGTAACAATGATACCGTAAATCTTTGTGTATAGTCTGCCCCTGAGTATAATACACAGGGAATTTTTAAGGGGCTGTACCTCTGAAAAAAATGCATCTGAATAAACATTGCTGGACAGCAGATAGAGACTTGCACATTGCTTAGAAAATATTTTTCCTTTTTAACCTCGTATATAGGATGTACTAGGGATTTTGACCTTTAAATTTTGGGAAAAAAGTGCGGATTATAATCGAAGATTTACGGTATTAAATATTGAAAATGAAATGTATCTAAACACATATCAAATTATTTTCAAATGAAGCTTACCTTAATATTTTTGCAGAAAATTTCTTACTCAGCAGTAAATACTTTGGAATATGTTTTATGTCTTAAGTAGAATGAGTTTTTATTCTTTTTCAGATGTTATTAGATTTTAGAATGAATGAAGAAATCTTTGTATTCTTTAAATCCTTCTGATTATGTAAAATGGTCTCATCTAAATATAGTCTTGTCTTGGTGATATTGGACTTAACAATAAGAGATTGTCAAACATTGGAATCCTGAATAAACTGAGTTGATCATGCATGCTAAACAAAATGACAAGTTTACATTTCTGCTCATCAATCAATCAGTGTTCTTATTTAGGCAAATCAAGAAATATAATACTTCATTATCAACAATGATAATCAAAAAGACTCTTATTACACAATCTATTTATATTTCTGTAAATAAAACACAAAAAGCAGATTTACATATACATGGTTTATGAAGTATAATGCAGGATGTGTGTGTCTTTCTCACTATATACAGAGAGGCACATGGTGAAATGGTTACTTTCGTAGAAAATGGACATGATAAAACAAGTTCAAATCCTGGACAAGGCTGTTTACATTTCATATAGTGCTAATACCATTGAGAAAGTATTTCTTGGAATTTTTTAGATGAGGCTTGATAATTAGTATTATTTGGATTATTCGGACTATTGTCAATGAAGATGAGGACAACAGTCTGAATAATCCAAATAATACCATTGAGAAAGGTATGAAAATATGGTTAGAATAGTTGGGCAGACTGGGCTCTTTAACTTTGGTTAAGCAACCAGTCTAAGAGAAGAAAAACTGTGAATTCAAACCTCCATGTAAGAAATTGACCTTGTGTCGCATTTTGCTCATACAGAGCAGTTGATATATATATATATATATATATATATATATATATATATATATATATATTTACCAACCCCTCCGCATGAGCAGGATGCGACACAAGGTCAATTTCTTACATGGAGTTTAACAGGTTTTAATTCAGAGTTTTTCTTCTCTTAGACTGGTTACCAAGCCAAGGTTAAGAGCCCAATCTGCCCTGCTATTTGCCCATAGCTGGAGAGAGAGAGAGAGAGAGTAATTGGATGCATACCTCTCCCAAAGGTATTAGTGCTATGTGAAATGCAAACAGCTTCGTCCAGGATTTGAACTCGGGTGGATGAGTCCATTTCCTATGGCTCTATCCCTTACACCACACACCTCCTCATATATTAGGTTGTTACAAAAATAATGGCCGATTGAAGTGCTCGGTTTTGAAATGTCATTTTAACATAAAATTTGTTGTTTATTTCAGGTGAATTTTTGCATATATAATAATTAATGTGTGCTCAAAAATAAAATTTAATTTATTTTCAGATAGAAAGTATTTTTGAAAAATAGGGGCCTTCAAAGATGAACATGCCTAAACATGACCTTCACCTTCTTATGTTGCATGAGTTCAAGTTTGGGTACAATGCCTCCGAAACTGCTGCCAATATCAACAAAGCATGGGAAGATGAATCCACAAGTGATCGGACAGTACGAAGGTGGTTCCAGGAATTCTGCAGTGGGGATGAGAGTCTTGAAAATGAAGAAGGCAGAGGACAGACATGCAGTCTTGACAATGAACAATTGCAGGCAGTTGTTGAGCAAAATCCATGACAAAGTGTCAGAGAAATGTCTCAGATACTTGGTGTCAGCATTGCAACAGTTTCATGCCATTTACAGAGTATTGGAAAGGTGAAAAAGCTCAATAAATGGGTTCCTCATGAGCTCAATGAGCACCAAAAACTTAGGCGGTTTGAAGTGTGCTTAAGCACATTTTTAGATGATAAAACTTTTCGATCTAAATTAGAGGTGGAATCTTCATTTAAAGATTTTGTTGCATCACAACCAATAACTTTTTTACCAACACGGAATAAATGACCTTGTAGATATTTTGACTAATTTTAACATTTCTACTGTTAATGTTTCAACAATAAATGTATGTATTTGAAATCGGCCATTATTTTTACACACATACTTACCCCAATATATATAATAGGGTGAGTTAGAAGTTTTGCAATATTTTGGTAACGTGAGACACAATTCGGCAGCTATGGATGCTTTTGCCGAGGTTGTGAAGGGGACAAACCAAATTAGTCTATGTGTGGAAATTCATTTGGGGACACACGTGCATATAGTCAAATAGGCCAATCACGGCCTTCCTGGAGGTCAGGTGAGGACAGAGTTTTCCTTCACCTATACTGTAAGTAGGAAGCATGTGGTGTATTGGTTAAAGTCATGGGAAATGGACTCGTCGCCCCGAGTTCAAATCCTAGACGTGGTAATTGCATTTCACTTAGCGCTAATACCCTTGGGAAAGGTATGAATCCTGCTCTCCCTCCAGCTATGGGTAAATACTATGGGAAGACTGGGCTCTTTAACCTTGGTTAGGCAACCGGTCTAGGAGAAGGAAAATTCTGAATTCAAACCTGTTAAACTCCACTTAAGAAATTGACCTTGTGTCGCATCCTGCTCGTGCGGAGGGGTTGGTAAATATATATACTGTAAGTAAGGCCCTCAAAGAGCCACATCCTCTATTTTACCATTTCTCAAAGTAGCAGCTCTTAGATACAACATAGCAATACATTGCATCATTACAAGACTAAGACGGTGACAATCAAAACATTTACTTTATCGCGACTCCTACTTCGTCGCTCATATCTTTTCCAAAGTGTATGAACGACTTTTCGTCTCACGTAGTCTAACTCCCTCTGGCATGAATAACAAACACCGTAAATAATGTAATCTCTTTATTCCTCTCACCAGAAAGTGTAAAAAACTGAAATAGGAAAGAAAAACAGGTTTATAGAATGAGCCACAACACAGGGGATGGTACAATGTCTGAACAAGGCAATGGATGGGTGTTAATAGAAAAACTGAGGCAGTTCATTGATAAAGACAGTGAAATAATAATGACGTACAATAATACACCAAACAGCTTAGAAGTTAAGAAAGGTACAACGAGGGGCAGAGTCTATGAGAGAAAGTCAATCGAGCGACAAGGGAGTGAACATTACAAAATCTTTCTTAGTGTACAAGGTTCAACGAAACGTCAAAATAATATAGTCAGATACACAAGGTAAAAGTCTATTACAAAATTTAATAAGAAGGTTACTGAGAGTCAAGTGACGTACCTGTTCTCTTTAAGGAAGAACACAGAAAAGGAATTGAATGCGTGTGGATAAGCCTTGAATTTACCGCTGAATAATGGTAGCCGGAAAGGGGCGGTGAAAATGCAAAAATAATCCCGTTTAGGAAAAAACACACAGTTGGTCTAAGGGACGTAACTCTTAATGCAGAATCATAATTACAGACCAAGGCATACTTCTTCCACCACTAGTGGGCTGAGAACCAATAAACTAAAGCGGCTACTACAATCCAACTAGGCCACAAAGGATCAAGTTACTAGGACTTCAAAAACAGCTAAGTTCAGCAGGCATATTCTCTGCAATCTCCTAACCCTAAAAAAGTAAAATCACCGGACAGCAAGGGAGTCTATCCCCTTTCTCACTAGCGCTGGACCAAGGAGATTGATTTTTAGCATCTGAGGTGGAGTGCCACATCTACCATCAGCTCCTCCCTTTACTGCACAGATCAATGTGCTACTCATATGCTGAGTTGGCGAGGGCTGGTATCAAACCAGGAACCTTGCGATTCCTAGCTGAAAGCTCTACCAACTGAGCTAACCCGGCCCTAAATCCAATCTAACCGAACCAAAACCTTGGACAGTGAACTCTTTGAACTACCATTCTTGTTTTATACATTGGTTGTACACTTTTGTATATTCTTGAATGTATTCTTGAGTAAAACATTAAACTTTTCATTGTAGCATTAGATTGTTGTTTCCTTTCTTCAAAAGCTTCACCCAGTTTTCTCTGTGTAATATTTGTGTTTATTCCCCTATAAAATTTAGGGGTATAATTTGTACCTATTTTCTACATTTGAGATGCTGAGCTTACCTAATACTCTTCAAATTCTTCCTCTCTTTTTAACTTGTTTCAATTCAAGATGGTCACTTAAAGTTAATATCTTTAAGTGGCTAGTTTAAGAGAAAATGGGTCTTGAAAAAGTTAATGGTCTAAAAATTGGGAACAGTGAGTGTTATGCAACTACCATTCACATCCATATTTTCTAATGCAAACATACTCCTATCCGCACCTACATTAACACATGTTCATGCTGTATAAATACACACATACCTACCTATTCTCATACAGACTGTGACCCCTTTTTACAGGCCCCATTCTTCTGGCCCATTTCTGCAAATTGTTTCGGTGATTGACTTGTTTCTGCAACCTGTGTAATTGGGTCAGACATGTGGTTGTACATGTGCACAAGTCACGTGAACACTTGGTACATTTACTGCGATTTTGGAACAATTGAAAGTATCTTCAGCAACCATCACACAAAAACGATGCATCTCTGATCTCTGCAGAACAACACTTTTTTTACCCACTCCTCTTTATGGTCTGTTGAGAACTTTGAACTTTTTCCCTTTGTATCATTTTGTAAACTTCTTTGTTTGTGTTCATCAATATATATATTTATTGTTCCAATTCATTCCATCGTCTTCAGTTTTTTTCCTTTATCATTGCCTTATTTAATTGTTTACTGTTTTCTTAGACTGTCTTGGTTAATCTATCTGTTAAGTTACGCAGTCTAACAATACAGAATACTGAGACTGGTAAAAAAGTAATGGCCATTATTTTAGAAGAAATTGGAACAATAACATTTGTCTGAAAAAGTTATTACTAATTTCTGTGTGGTCAAATAAGTTGGGTAGGGTTTGTGGAGAAATCTGTATATATTCAGCTGGCCCGAGCCCTTTGAACAGATCCAGACTGGTCGTTGGAGTGAGAGCCTTGTGGGCAGTTGATTGATAGAAAATAACTAAAGACTCACATGATAGTCAAACTTGTTGTTTATCCTATCAGCTGACTTAAGAGAACTTCTTGCCAACTGATGACATACATTTAGGTACCGTCTGCTCCGTCAAAAACTGCACAAAGTGTCACACTTTCTGTTGGCGTGTGGTAAATGGTCACTTCTACTTATAGACTCGCCAATAACCATGTGACCAACCTATTGACCAACCACTGGCAGTATTTTGCTGCTGATATTGTTATTTAACAGGCTGTTCTGGTCATACCTACTCATAGCTACTTGGATCTTCGTGGACGACGGAACATAGGATTATATCACAGGACTTATTCACTTACCAAAGGATTCTATAACTCAGGACTTACTTACTTATTTACTTTAAGTTTTTTGCAACTGGCCAAGGATGGCGGCTAGATACTTAACAGGTTATGGGGCAAGGTACGCTCAGATCTTCTTCAATGGTGACGAGGCCAGCTACGAAATTTGGGAGACTAAGTTCCATGGGTATCTGAGAACCCTTCAGCTGTATGACATAATCAATGCACCATCTGACCAACTGGAGGACCTAATTTTCGTAGACAAAAATGCTACAATATATGCGGAATTAATCCAATGCTTGGATGACCGGAGTCTCTCACTCGTAATGAGCGAAGTGAGAGATGATGGCAGAAGGGCAATGGAAATATTAAGGACTCACTATTTGTCGAAAGGCAAACCTAGAATTGTAGGGCTATATCGCCAACTAAGTTCATTGAGTAGAACCGATTATGAATCAATTACTGATTACATAATCCAAACTGAGAGCATTGCAATTCCATTAGTGTCCTGTCATTAAACTTTGTGTTGTTGTGTTTTTCTTATCCTTGTGAGCCTGTTTCTAGCTCATACCTTTTGAACCAGCCAGCACAGATTATTACGATTGTGGGATTGTCAACATTGTGCAATAAAGGTGCACGATTGCGGAGCAGGTATTATCACAACACTAAGTGTTGTAACTAAGTTACCAAAAACAACATTTCAAATCTCGAATGATTAACAATAAAGTTTATTACCTTTTGTACAGGGAAATGTAAGTTATCGTAGCAAAACAACCACCAGGTTTGAGTTTGGGTTGTTATGGTTTTATGGCATGTCAACCCTTGTTGGGTCATTTTATGCCAAAGACATTTGTTTTATTCATTCTTCATGGCAAGGATCACTAAACTCTTTTCATGGTGGGCCAGATAATTGAAAAAATAATGAGTGCAGGCCACATTATTGTTGTGTTTAATACTTGCTAGCCAGAATGAAACCTCTGAGAAAAAGACGTAAAACAAAATTTATCTTTCCATGTTATATTCATGGATGAGTGGCATAAGATGCACAAAAAACAAATTTAACCAACATATTTATTTTCAAAACATTATCAAAGAATGCAACATTAGCAGAAAGGTTTTGTGAGATTTGTGAAACTGAAGTTTGCCTTTCAAGATATTGTCAATGTTTGGTTTGGAATTGCTCCATCCAATCAAGAGAATTGGTTTTAAATGTTTATCAGTCAATTTCGTTTGATGGGTTGATTCCATAGTCAAGTCCATAAAGGTTTAGTAAGCTTAACATGATATTTAAATTTAAATTGTATCAGAATGTCTCACCTTATCTACATTTTAACAAATAAATTCAAGTACTGTCAGCAGGCCTGATAAAATACCTTCGTGGGTGGTCACATATTAAAATGACCTTGTGTCACACTCATATATGTGGGATACAATATATTGTAATCCCAGGGGGCTATCCCCCCAGGCAACACCTACCCCCTTGATTTAAAGAGACTGAGCTGGGTTTATTGTTCAGTGCCCGAGGCGCCCCCATTGAGGGGGAATGTCGACGCCATCTACACATTTTTTGTGCCTGCCATCCCATAAAGTTTCGGTTCATGGGTGGTCCTTGGGTTTGACTGGCATAAGTGGGATGTGCAGTAAATAACACATTAATAATATGGGCTGTTTTGAGGCAAATCTATCTCAGACCTTAATAGAGTCATTGTTAATAAATACGATGCTAATTAAGAGTAAATAATGATTATTTATTAACCATTGAGAATATGACAAAAATAACTAAGGGAATTGTAACGTTGGTGATGACTTAGTTTCCATTACAGATAGTCAGACACACAATCTCCATTATAGTAAGATGCTTACGCAATTATAAATTAACTTTTCATATGAATATTTTGAGATTCTCAAGCAATATAAATATCAATTATGAATTTAGGGTTTTATTCTTTAGTTATTATTAATTAGTTATTAGTGAAATAGATCACTAATTAGGACTAAGCCTATTCTAGTAATGACCACTCCAAGCAGAGATTAACAGGTTTGAATTCAGAGTTTTCCTTCTCTGTGACTGGTTGCCTAACCAAGTTTAAAGAGCCCAGTCCATCCTACTATTTACCCATAGCTGGAGGGAGAGTAGTTGTGACCACCCCAAGCAGAGTTTAACAGGTGTGAATTCAGAGTTTTCCTTCTCCTAGGCTGGTTGCCTAACCAAGTTTAAAGAGCCCAGTCCATCCTACTATTTACCCATAGCTGGAGGGAGAGTAGTTGTGACCACCCCAAGCAGAGTTTAACAGGTGTGAATTCAGAGTTTTCCTTCTCCTAGGCTGGTTGCCTAACCAAGTTTAAAGAGCCCAGTCCATCCTACTATTTACCCATAGCTGGAGGGAGAGTAGTTGTGACCACCCCAAGCAGAGTTTAACAGGTGTGAATTCAGAGTTTTCCTTCTCCTAGGCTGGTTGCCTAACCAAGGTTAAAGAGCCCAGTCCATCCTACTATTTACCCATAGCTGGAGGGAGAGTAGTTGGATTCATATCTTTCCCAAGGATATTAGCACTATGTGAACTGTAGTTTCGTCCAGGATTTGAACTTGGGTTGAAGAGTCAATTTCCTACGACTCTATCCATTACACCACATGTCTCTATTCAATTTTCAATCCAAAATGCTGGTTTATAAAAGGATCATTGATTACATTTATTTTTTAAATTTTGTTTATTAAAAGTAAATACCTTAATAAAATTTGGTTGGTATTAGCAGAAATAAAACAAACTCTGTCATTAGAAAGGAAAGAAGACAAGGTAATTATAATATATAATTGTGTTAATATTTTATTACGTTTTGTCCAAGGGTATAGTTTATAGTTGCTAAACTTTTATAGCTCAGTGGTCTTTGAATACAACAATATTTTAAGTAACAATTCATGTGCTTATCTTTTTTTTTCCAAGGATGAAATATATTTGTAGTGGGTTCGTTATTGTCTGTTTCTGTCTGGTTCTAGTAGTTAGCGCTGGTTCTCCTGGGTACGTCTGTCTTCATCCCCTGTTGATTCTGTTCCGAGTTGGCCCGCCCGACCCTGTCACGTGCTTGAACTGTTCTTTTTGGCACATCCTGCCTCTGTCACTTGCTTGACTGATCTGATGATTTCAAGGGTCTCCCCTCCACCCTTCCGGTCCCGACTTACTTCTGGTCCCGATTAAGGGGCAGATAACCCATATTTCTCAAAGTATCTGTTTACCAGTGAAAATTTTGATTAACAATGAAATAAATTGAAAACAATAAAATCAAGTGAAAGTTTAAAGATTTTTATTAGATTAAAAAAAACAAAACTTCATAGAAATTCTTTATATTGTGTTTATATTGGTCCATAAAAAAATCGAACTCTTGGGTTAATAATTCTTCCCATTAATAACATTAATTTTGCCAGTTTATCAACAACAACAAAAATAAATGGACGGTCAATTTTAAAAGATTTCTGACATCCAAAACTATGAACGTTAAAGCTTCGATCACTTTCACCTTCTTCGCATTTTATCACAGCTTTCTGAACTAATTTATTGACATATGGAAACATAGGCCCTCTCAATATACGAGAAAAATTATTTAGATTTGGATCAAATATGTCTCTGGCGCCTAATTTCTTTATATGGTATTTCATTTCAAGTCTGGTGGACATAAAGAATGTGGGGAGATGTACTTTTATTAAACTCTCTTTAAACCCTTTGTTATTTACAATATTTTCAAAAACTGATTTTGGTAAACTTTTCTCAAATTTCTTGATATCAATATCCTTTGGAGGAAGGATAATGTACATACTAAATTGATTTTCATACGGTAATTCTAATATATCGCACTTTGGTTTTTTAGATTTTAACATTTTAAACTTAGCTGTTGAGTGCATTGTCATTACTTTAACGTCTTGTTTCTCATTTATGTAGAATTTTTTGGGAACTGTATTTTCTTTAGAAAATGGTTGGAGCCAGCTACCTGAAAAATACATAGCATCGGTTAATAACACTGTTGATGTATTGGTCATTGTACCCTGACCTACTACAGTTCTTATTTTACTATTAGTTCTTTGACTAATAATACTGTTAACCCATTTTGTTTCATTGATGAAATTGTTACGAATAATATCTGATGAAAAATAATTAGACAACATCGATTGATAATCACCATTATATTTCAAACGGTCATTTATAAACATCAAATGTGTAAATTCTATCTCATTATTTGACTTAGTATTGGCTAATCTAGACAAATATGAAGCAAATTCATACTGTAATTGTTCGACTCCCAATTTTAATTGCAGTAATTTATGCAGTTGTTTAGCTGCATTTTCTTGGGCTCCAAGATAGATCATACTCATCATGGTGTATGTATTAAATGGTGAGATGACAAAATTTTCAGTCATTTTGCTATTTACAGTTTTATAAAGGGAATAACCAAACAAATTTATCGGTTTAGTCAAAGCTGTGTATCTGTTTCCATTTTGGGTTTGAACTGCAAAAAAAAAAAAAAAATAATGAAATAATTAAAAAAAAAAAATCAAATGAGATATAATGACATGAACTGAACACATACTTTTTCAACTGATTTATAGTAACAATAATTACTTTGGATTATTTGGATTATTCAGACTATTGTTCTCACCTTTAATTATCTACACAATTCTTTTGGCTGATGTGCCCTCAGGACTTTTTCAGGTATTTCTTGTTGGTCTTGGGAACCTTTTTCTTCGAACTCAGGAACCTTCTCTTCGAACTTGGGAACCTTCTTGTTGAACTCAGGAGTCTTCATGGATTCATGGTGCAATGGATATAGGTGTTGAGTTAATACAGTTCTAAACGACGATCATCTCTGGGCTGCAGGTTCAATTCTGGCCAATGGTGATAGTTATATAGAATAATTAACACAGCTTAACACTTGTACCAGGTCATGGTCAACGGAATGAGAACTGTCTACCCTGGGGAATTGAATAAAGGGTTCAGTTCGAAGTTCTGTGAAGGCTCCTGATTATGACATGAAGGCTCTCAAGTTTGATTAGAAGGTTCCTGAGTTTGAAGAGAAGGTTCCTGAGTTCAAAGGTCCTGGGTCTGACAAGAAATACCTGAAGAAGGCCAGAGGGACCATCGGCTGAAATGTTGTGCAAATAACAATATAGATGAGGACAATAGTCCTGTTGGGCCAGTAAAATGGTTATTCCTGTATATAGAGTGAATGAGGGAGAGGCTCTGTGATTGGATTTACCAATCACGTGATAGCCCAGAGTTTTGGCGCAATATCCAAAAGGTAGTCAGACAGAATACACCCGCGGTGCCACGAGGCAACGAATTCAGGGGCTCCAGGAAACCACCCTAATAACTCTTCTCCAACGCGCCGGTAAGTCCCTTAAACTCAACTTTATATACAGGAAGGACTTTATATTGTTGTTTGTGTTTTATGCCTAGCAAATAAATTGTTTGAATTAAAGGATATATTAATTCCTTTCTTGTTGTTGTTAGTCTTAGAATTGAATGTTATACTAACACAATAGTCCGAATAATCCAAATAATCCAAATTATCAAGCATCATATAAAAATTTAGAGAAATAATTACTTTTGTAACTGTTTGATGTAAAGTTTTAATTTTTAAAAATTGTAAAGTAGCCATTGTTTTATAGAAAAATGAAATAAGAAGAATTTGATATTTTATCTATAGAATATAAGGATCATTCAATAAATAAGATGAATTTTGCATAAGGAGTTCGCAGTAAGAAGCACTCTCTCCAGTTGCACCTTTTTCAAGGATATCAATAGGGATGGGTCCTTTAATGTGCCAGAAGACTTTCAATATGACCTTTTCTACTAACTGCTGTGCCCAGAACTTTTTCTTTACCAGAGAGTCAGTGTATTTCCACTTCATGGACTGTTCATAGTGGCAAACCCATGTTTAGCCTATTTGTAAACATTTTTTGGACAGAAAACAAGCTTCTCTTGACACATCAAACAGACTTCTGTAAATTTCACATTGTTTGCACTTCTCAGCCACGAAAGATTTGATGGCAGACCTCTGTTCAAGTCTGAAGCACTCTGTTTGATATTGTTTTTGAGAAAAATGAAATAAAGAGAATTTGATGTTTTATCTTTGGAATATAAGGATCATTCAATAAATAAGATGAATTTTGTCTAAGAAGTTGGCAATAAGAAGCATTGTTTATAGCTGAACAGATAGTGATAGGACTTTTTGTATTCCAGCATTACCTTCTTTACTGATTGCTGTGCCCAGAACTTTTTCTTTACTAAAGAGTCAGTGTGTTCCACTTCATGGACTGTCTTTTTGACTCAGTCTCATCATAGCAAACCCATATTTAGCCCATTTGTAAACATTTTTCTGACTAAAACATGTTTCTCTGTACACATCACTCATTCTTCTGTAAATTTCATGTTGTTTGTACTTTTCAGCCACCAAAAATTTGATGACAGACCTCTGTTCAAGCCTGGAATACTGTGTTTGATTTGCTGCCATTTTGAATTTCCTTAAAACAAACATTTTCATGGGATTGAAATAATTTTTGCTATAAACCAATTGCAAACAATGCTGAGTTTACATTTATGGGAAAAAAATCTATTTTACTTTTTTCCAAAACATTACTCTTATTTATTGAATAAACTCGTCGGGGTGGCCTAAAGTTGGTATCAGCCAGACAGCGAGGGAATCTATCCCTTTTTCATTAGCGCTAGACCAAGGAGATTGTTTTGGCATCTGAGGTGGAGCACCACACATACCATAAACTCCTAACTTTGCCGCACATATCCCTGTGCTACTCATATACTGAGTTGGCGAGGGCCGGTATCAAACCTGGAACTTTGTGATTCCTAGTTGGATGCTCTACCGATTATCAGAAATCTGATAGAGAATTATCTTCTCTTGCCGCTAGAGGGCAAATCGCCAATACGATGTTGGCACCAGAATCAAACCCGACACTTGTCTGTAGGCCGTCGACCCGGACGGAGGCGTTTTTTAACAGGATCTAAATAGTCAACTTAAGAAGGGCCCCATCCACCGTCATTTAAAAGATTGTTACTTAGGCGAGTAGCTTCCAAAAGGCATTCCCTACACTTTTTTACCTATCGTACAAGAACTGACCAAAACGGACGCGTCTCTACAGAAACTCTACAACCACAGCGACCAGAATACCCCTGTTAGTGCCACTTCTCCAACGAACAGTATTTCACCTCACAGATAAGTCTAGTAGCAAATGCCATTAGAATTTGCAACAACATTTCTGTACTTTTTGCATTTTATATTCATGTTTGTTTCCTTCTTTCATCTGAACAATAACCACTAACGGAGAATAAGGGCTCAAACAAAACCCTGTAAATACTCTTACGATTGAGCTAAACAACCTCCGGGTGACAACCCATTTTAAAATTTGGGAAAGTTTTAACATAATTTTTTTTCTTACACTTAGGCAAAATGGGCCTCTCATCAAAAGTAGATTTCTAAGAAAAAACAATAAGTAGTAGGAAACCATGTTACTGCACAAGGTAATTAATCATATAGAATTTAAATTTCTTTACTACATAAAAACCAAATTAAAATTATAGATAATAATGATTAATAACATTTAATTAAACATTGCTAATTGTGTTTATAAGTAGTCCTTCCAGTTGAAGTCAGAGAATAATTAGATAACATTATTTTGGACAAAAATCCCAACAAAAAACAAAAATGTCTAAATCAATAAATCTCTTAAGCATCACTCACTTGGATTTTAAATATTTCTCTGTGAAAATAAGTGAAATTTTTCTATATAAAACTCAATAAAATCTTCCATAGAACAAAATTAACTTCATAAAATATAAGGGATTCTCCAACAGTAAAGATGTCCTGACATGGCAGGACATCCTCTATTTTTTTTGGGGGGGCGGGGGGCATACCTCTCTGCTGGGGATACAGTCAGTGTATTCTAAGCCTTGCCAACAGGGCATGTGGTTTTAGAAATAAACAGCTAATTGTATAGATAATACATGTACACACACACACACGTACACACACACACACACACACATGCACACACACACACACGCACACACACACATGCACACACACACGCGCGCGCACACACACACACACACACATATATATATGTGTGTGTGTGTGTGTGTGTGTGTATTTCGGGTGAGATACATCACACTATTTTGAAAGAAAAATAATGGCTTTCACATCAATTTTTTTTCTTCTCGCATTTGATTGATTTCATTTTTATACACAATTACAGTCAACATATAATACCTTGATAAAGGGTGAATGTCACCCGAAATATTGGAATAAATAAATCGAACCAGGGACTGAATAATGGCTGGATATTGAAACTTTTTTTTGTTCTGTTTTTTGTTTTTGTTTGCTTGTTCATTTCGTATGCTTCATGATATAAAAAAAAATATTCACAAGAACAAAGTTGATATGCAATATTCATATATATATATATACATGTCGAATTAAACAAAAGACACATCTCCTGTTTAACAATTTTATTTTTGATCTTTTCTAGTTTTCTGGCCAACTTTTTAATATTTGGGTGAAATTCATGGATAAGTCCACCAAAGTTCAGGTCCTGAGTACTTTTGGCACTTCGAAGTGCCATCATCAGTTTTTAAAAAAATTATATTAATTTGGAGGCTGGAAGGAGAAGAATTGATGAGAAAGGTGTTATAGGCATTTTAGAATGTGTGTACTGCATTGGAAATTAATTTTGTTTAAGGATGGTTTGTATTGTTTTATGTATAGAGCTTCTAGTATTTGGAGTTTTTAAAAAAAAACTGGAACACATCACCCCTGATGATGGCACTTCGAAGTGCCGAAAGTACTCGGGACCTGAAATTTGGTGGACTTATCCACGAATTCTATCTAAATATTAAAAAGTTGGCCAGAAAACCAGAAAAGATCAAAAATAAAATTGATAAACAGGAGATGTGTCTTTTGTTTAATTC
>JALAJA010001162.1:0-31806 GCA_023376005.1 Doryteuthis pealeii
AAAGGAGAAGAGATATAGAAAAAGTGGCAATTTTCTGGCGTAGAAAAGGCATTTTTGTCCATAAAAAAGTAAGGATATTCTAAAAATCATATAGCAAAAGAAAAAAGTGCAAATTTCTCGTAAGAAAAGGCATTTTTGTTCCATAAAAAAGTAAGGATAATTCCTAAAATCATATAGAAAAGTGCAATTTCTCGTAGAAAAGGCAGTTTTGTCATAAAAAGTAAGGATATCTAAAAATCGTATAGAAAAAGTGGGCAATTTTCCCTCGTAAAGAAAAAGGCATTTTGTCATAAAAAGTAAGGATATTCCTAAAATCACGAAGCAGAAAAAAGTGCAATTTTTTCTCGTAACAAAAAACATTTTTTGTCAATAAAAAGTAAGAGATATTCTAAAATCAATATAAGAAAAAGTGCAATTTTCTCGTAAGAAAAGGCATTTTTGTCATAAAAAATAAGGATATTCTAAAATCATATAGAAAAAGTGCAATTTTCTCGTAAGAAAAGGCATTTTTGTCATAAAAAAGTCAAGGATATTCTAAAAATCATATAGAAAAAGTGCATTTTCTCGTAGAAAAGGCATTCAAGATATGCTAAAAATCATATAGAAAAAGTGCAATTTCTCGTAAGAAAAAGGCATTTTTGTTATAAAAAATCAAGATATCTAAAAATCATATAGAAAAAGTGCAATTTTCTCGTAAGAAAAGGCATTTTGTTATGAAAAAAATCAGATAATCTAAAAAATCATATAGAAAAAAGTGCAATTTTTCTCGTAGAAAAGGCATTTTGTCATAAAAAAAGTAAGATATTCTAAAATCATATAGAAAAAAGTGCAATTTTCTCGTAAGAAAAGGCATTTTTGTCATAAAAAAGTAAGATATTTCTAAAATCATATAGAAAAAGTGCAATTTTCTCGTAAAAAAGGCATTTTTGTCATAAAAAAGTAAGGATATTCTAAAAATCATATAGAAAAAGTGCAATTTTCTCGTAGAAAAGGCATTTTGTTATGAAAAAATAAGATAATTCTAAAAATCATATAGAAAAAGTGCAATTTTCTCGTAAGAAAAGGCATTTTGTCAAATATTCTAAAATCATATAAAAAAGTGAAATTTTCTCGTAAGAAAAAGGCATTTTGTATAAAAAATAAGGATAAAAAATATTAGAAAAAGTGCAATTTCTCGTAAGAAAAGGCATTTTGTCATAAAAAATAAGATATCTAAAATCATATAGAAAAAGTGGCAATTTTCTCGTAAGAAAAGGCATTTTTGTCATAAAAAAGTAAGGATATTCTAAAATCATATAGAAAAAGTGCAATTTTCTCGTAAGAAAAGGCATTTTTGTCATAAAAAAGTAAGGATATTCTAAATCATATAGAAAAAGTGCAATTTTCTCGTAAGAAAAGGATTTTTGTCATAAAAAGTAAGGATATTCTAAAATCATATAGAAAAAGTGCAATTTTCTCGTAAGAAAAGGCATTTTGTCATGAAAAAACAAGATATTCTAAAAAATCATATAGAAAAGTGCAATTTTCTCGTAAGAAAAGGCATTTTTGTCATAAAAAAGTAAGGATATTCTAAAATCATATAGAAAAAGTGCAATTTTCTCGTAAGAAAAGGCATTTTTGTCATAAAAAAGTAAGGATATTCTAAAAATCATATAGAAAAGTGCAATTTTCTCGTAAGAAAGGCATTTTGTCATAAAAAAGTAAGATATTCTAAAATCATATAGAAAAAGTGCAATTTTCTCGTAAAAATTTTTGTCATAAAAATAAATCATATAAAAAAAGTGCAGTAAGAAAAGGCATTTTTGTCATAAAAAAGTCAAGATTTCTAAAATCATATAGAAAAGTGCAATTTTCTCGTAAGAAAAGGCATTTTTTGTCATAAAAAAGTAAGGATATTCTAAAATCATATAGAAAAAGTGCAATTTTCTCGTAAGAAAAGGCATTTTTGTCATAAAAAGTAAGGATATTCTAAAATCATATAGAAAAAGTGCAATTTTCTCGTAAGAAAAGGCATTTTTGTCATAAAAAAAGTAAGGATATTCTAAAATCATATAGAAAAAGTGCAATTTTCTCGTAAGAAAAGGCATTTTGTCATAAAAAATCAAGATATCTAAAAATCATATAGAAAAAGTGCAATTTTCTCGTAAGAAGGCATTTTTGTCATAAAAAAAGGATATTCTAAAATCATATAGAAAAAGTGCAATTTTCTCGTAAGAAAGGCATTTTTGTCATAAAAAAGTAAGGATATTCTAAAATCATATAGAAAAAGTGCAATTTTCTCGTAAGAAAAGGCATTTTTGTCATAAAAAAGTAAGGATATTCTAAAATCATATAGAAAAAGTGCAATTTTCTCGTAAGAAAAGCATTTTTGTCATAAAAAAGTAAGGATATTCTAAAATCATATAGAAAAGTGCAATTTTCTCGTAAGAAAAGGCATTTTTGTCATAAAAAAGTAAGGATATTCTAAAATCATATAGAAAAAGTGCAATTTTCTCGTAAGAAAAGGCATTTTTGTCATAAAAAAGTAAGGATATTCTAAAATCATATAGAAAAAGTGCAATTTTCTCGTAAGAAAAGGCATTTTGTCATAAAAAAGTAAGGATATTCTAAAATCATATAGAAAAAGTGCAATTTTCTCGTAAGAAAGGCATTTTTGTCATAAAAAAGTAAGGATATTCTAAAATCATATAGAAAAGTGCAATTTTCTCGTAAGAAAAGGCATTTTTGTCATAAAAAAGTAAGGATATTCTAAAATCATATAGAAAAAGTGCAATTTTCTCGTAAGAAAAGGCATTTTTGTCATAAAAAAGTAAGGATATTCTAAAATCATATAGAAAAGTGCAATTTTCTCGTAAGAAAAGGCATTTTGGAAAAAGTAATTTCTAAAATCATATAGAAAAGTGCAATTTTCTCGTAAGAAAAGGCATTTTGTCATAAAAAATAAGATATTCTAAAATCATATAGAAAAAGTGCAATTTTCTCGTAAGAAAAGGCATTTTTGTCATAAAAAAGTAAGGATATTCTAAAATCATATAGAAAAAGTGCAATTTTCTCGTAAGAAAAGGCATTTTGTCATAAAAAATAAGGATATTCTAAAAATCATATAGAAAAAGTGCAATTTTCTCGTAAGAAAAGGCATTTTTGTCATAAAAAAGTAAGGATATTCTAAAATCATATAGAAAAAGTGCAATTTTCTCGTAAGAAAAGGCATTTTGTCATAAAAAATAAGGATATCTAAAAATCATATAGAAAAAGTGCAATTTTCTCGTAAGAAAAGGATTTTGTCATAAAAAGATATTTAAAATCATATAAAAAAAGTGTTTTCTCGTAAGAAAAGGCATTTTGTCATAAAAAAGTAAGGATATTAAAAATCATATAGAAAAAGTGCAATTTTCTCGTAAGAAAAGGCATTTTGTCATAAAAAATCAAGATATTCTAAAATCATATAGAAAAAGTGCAATTTTCTCGTAAGAAAAGGCATTTTTGTCATAAAAAAGTAAGGATATTCTAAAATCATATAGAAAAAGTGCAATTTTCTCGTAAGAAAAGGCATTTTTGTCATAAAAAAGTAAGGATATTCTAAAATCATATAGAAAAAGTGCAATTTTCTCGTAAGAAAAGGCATTTTTGTCATAAAAAGTAAGGATATTCTAAAATCATATAGAAAAAGTGCAATTTTCTCGTAAGAAAAGGCATTTTGTCATAAAAAATAAGATATTCTAAAAATCATATAGAAAAAGTGCAATTTTCTCGTAAGAAAAGGCATTTTTGTCATAAAAAAGTAAGGATATTCTAAAATCATATAGAAAAAGTGCAATTTTCTCGTAAGAAAAGGCATTTTTGTCATAAAAAGTAAGGATATTCTAAAATCATATAGAAAAAGTGCAATTTTCTCGTAAGAAAAGGCATTTTTGTCATAAAAAGTAAGGATATTCTAAAATCATATAGAAAAAGTGCAATTTTCTCGTAAGAAAAGGCATTTTTGTCATAAAAAGTAAGTGCATTTTTCTCGTAAGAAAAGGCATTTTTGTCATAAAAAAGTAAGGATATTCTAAAATCATATAGAAAAAGTGCAATTTTCTCGTAAGAAAAGGCATTTTGTTATGAAAAAATCAAGATAATCTAAAAATCATATAGAAAAAGTGCAATTTTCTCGTAAGAAAAGGCATTTTTGTCATAAAAAAGTAAGGATATTCTAAAATCATATAGAAAAAGTGCAATTTTCTCGTAAGAAAAGGCATTTTTGTCATAAAAAAGTAAGGATATTCTAAAATCATATAGAAAAAGTGCAATTTTCTCGTAAGAAAAGGCATTTTTGTCATAAAAAGTAAGGATATTCTAAAATCATATAGAAAAAGTGCAATTTTCTCGTAAGAAAAGGCATTTTTGTCATAAAAAAGTAAGGATATTCTAAAATCATATAGAAAAAGTGCAATTTTCTCGTAAGAAAAGGCATTTTTGTCATAAAAATATTCTAAAGTGCATTTTCTCGTAAGAAAAGGCATTTTTGTCATAAAAAAGTAAGGATATTCTAAAATCATATAGAAAAAGTGCAATTTTCTCGTAAGAAAAGGCATTTTTTCATAAAAAAGTAAGGATATTCTAAAAATCATATAGAAAAAGTGCAATTTTCTCGTAAGAAAAGGCATTTTTGTCATAAAAAAGTAAGGATATTCTAAAATCATATAGAAAAAGTGCAATTTTCTCGTAAGAAAAGGCATTTTTGTCATAAAAAAGTAAGGATATTCTAAAATCATATAGAAAAAGTGCAATTTTCTCGTAAGAAAGGCATTTTTGTCATAAAAAAGTAAGGATATTCTAAATCATATAAAAAAAAGTGCAATTTTCTCGTAAGAAAAGGCATTTTTGTCATAAAAAAGTAAGGATATTCTAAAATCATATAGAAAAAGTGCAATTTTCTCGTAAGAAAAGGCATTTTTGTCATAAAAAAAGTAGGATATTCTAAAATCATATAGAAAAGTGCAATTTTCTCGTAAGAAAAGGCATTTTTGTCATAAAAAAGTAAGGATATTCTAAAAATCATATAGAAAAAGTGCAATTTTCTCGTAAGAAAAGGCATTTTTGTCATAAAAAAGTAAGGATATTCTAAAATCATATAGAAAAAGTGCAATTTTCTCGTAAGAAAAGGCATTTTTGTCATAAAAAAGTAAGGATATTCTAAAATCATATAGAAAAAGTGCAATTTTCTCGTAAGAAAAGGCATTTTTGTCATAAAAAAGGGATATTCTAAAATCATATAGAAAAAGTGCAATTTTCTCGTAAGAAAAGGCATTTTTGTCATAAAAAGTAAGGATATTCTAAAATCATATAGAAAAAGTGCAATTTTCTCGTAAGAAAGGCATTTTTGTCATAAAAAAGTAAGGATATTCTAAAATCATATAGAAAAAGTGCAATTTTCTCGTAAGAAAAGGCATTTTGTCATAAAAAATAAGGATATTCTAAAAATCATATAGAAAAGTGCAATTTTCTCGTAAGAAAAGGCATTTTTGTCATAAAAAAGTAGGATATTCTAAAATCATATAGAAAAAGTGCAATTTTCTCGTAAGAAAAGGCATTTTTGTCATAAAAAAGTAAGGATATTCTAAAATCATATAGAAAAAGTGCAATTTTCTCGTAAGAAAAGGCATTTTTGTCATAAAAAAGTAAGGATATTCTAAAATCATATAGAAAAAGTGCAATTTTCTCGTAAGAAAAGGCATTTTTGTCATAAAAAAGTAAGGATATTCTAAAATCATATAGAAAAAGTGCAATTTTCTCGTAAGAAAGGCATTTTTTCATAAAAAGTAAGATATTCTAAAAATCATATAGAAAAAGTGCAATTTTCTCGTAAGAAAAGGCATTTTTGTCATAAAAAAAGTAGGATATTCTAAAATCATATAGAAAAAGTGCAATTTTCTCGTAAGAAAAGGCATTTTTGTCATAAAAAAGTAAGGATATTCTAAAATCATATAGAAAAAGTGCAATTTTCTCGTAAGAAAAGGCATTTTTGTCATAAAAAAGTAAGGATATTCTAAAATCATATAGAAAAAGTGCAATTTTCTCGTAAGAAAAGGCATTTTTGTCATAAAAAAGTAAGGATATTCTAAAATCATATAGAAAAAGTGCAATTTTCTCGTAAGAAAAGGCATTTTTTCATAAAAAGTAAGGATATTCTAAAATCATATAGAAAAAGTGCAATTTTCTCGTAAGAAAAGGCATTTTTGTCATAAAAAAGTAAGGATATTCTAAAATCATATAGAAAAAGTGCAATTTTCTCGTAAGAAAAGGCATTTTTTCATAAAAAAGTAAGGATATTCTAAAATCATATAGAAAAAGTGCAATTTTCTCGTAAGAAAAGGCATTTTTGTCATAAAAAAGTAAGGATATTCTAAAATCATATAGAAAAAGTGCAATTTTCTCGTAAGAAAAGGCATTTTTGTCATAAAAATAAGGATATTCTAAAATCATATAGAAAAAGTGCAATTTTCTCGTAAGAAAAGGCATTTTTGTCATAAAAAAAGTAAGGATATTCTAAAATCATATAGAAAAAGTGCAATTTTCTCGTAAGAAAAGGCATTTTTGTCATAAAAAAGTAAGGATATTCTAAAATCATATAGAAAAAGTGCAATTTTCTCGTAAGAAAAGGCATTTTTGTCATAAAAAAGTAAGGATATTCTAAAATCATATAGAAAAAGTGCAATTTTCTCGTAAGAAAAGGCATTTTTGTCATAAAAAAGTAAGGATATTCTAAAATCATATAGAAAAAGTGCAATTTTCTCGTAAGAAAAGGCATTTTTGTCATAAAAAGTAAGGATATTCTAAAATCATATAGAAAAAGTGCAATTTTCTAAGAAAAGCATTTTTGTCATAAAAAAGTAAGGATATTCTAAAATCATATAGAAAAAGTGCAATTTTCTCGTAAGAAAAGGCATTTTTGTCATAAAAAAGTAGGATATTCTAAAATCATATAGAAAAAGTGCAATTTTCTCGTAAGAAAAGGCATTTTTGTCATAAAAAAGTAAGGATATTCTAAAATCATATAGAAAAAGTGCAATTTTCTCGTAAGAAAAGGCATTTTTGTCATAAAAAAGTAAGGATATTCTAAAATCATATAGAAAAAGTGCAATTTTCTCGTAAGAAAAGGCATTTTTGTCATAAAAAAGTAAGGATATTCTAAAATCATATAGAAAAAGTGCAATTTTCTCGTAAGAAAAGGCATTTTTGTCATAAAAAAGTAAGGATATTCTAAAATCATATAGAAAAAGTGCAATTTTCTCGTAAGAAAAGGCATTTTTGTCATAAAAAAAGTAAGGATATTCTAAAATCATATAGAAAAAGTGCAATTTTCTCGTAAGAAAAGGCATTTTTGTCATAAAAAAGTAAGGATATTCTAAAATCATATAGAAAAAGTGCAATTTTCTCGTAAGAAAAGGCATTTTTGTCATAAAAAAGTAAGGATATTCTAAAATCATATAGAAAAAGTGCAATTTTCTCGTAAGAAAAGGCATTTTTGTCATAAAAAAGTAAGGATATTCTAAAATCATATAGAAAAAGTGCAATTTTCTCGTAAGAAAAGGCATTTTTGTCATAAAAAAGTAGGATATTCTAAAATCATATAGAAAAAGTGCAATTTTCTCGTAAGAAAAGGCATTTTTGTCATAAAAAAGTAAGGATATTCTAAAATCATATAGAAAAAGTGCAATTTTCTCGTAAGAAAAGGCATTTTTGTCATAAAAAAGTAGGATATTCTAAAATCATATAGAAAAAGTGCAATTTTCTCGTAAGAAAAGGCATTTTTGTCATAAAAAAGTAAGGATATTCTAAAATCATATAGAAAAAGTGCAATTTTCTCGTAAGAAAAGGCATTTTTGTCATAAAAAGTAAGGATATTCTAAAATCATATAGAAAAAGTGCAATTTTCTCGTAAGAAAAGGCATTTTTGTCATAAAAAAGTAAGGATATTCTAAAATCATATAAAAAAGTGCAATTTTCTCGTAAGAAAGGCATTTTTTCATAAAAAGTAAGATATTCTAAAATCATATAGAAAAAGTGCAATTTTCTCGTAAGAAAAGGCATTTTTGTCATAAAAAAGTAAGGATATTCTAAAATCATATAGAAAAAGTGCAATTTTCTCGTAAGAAAAGGCATTTTTGTCATAAAAAAGTAAGGATATTCTAAAATCATATAGAAAAAGTGCAATTTTCTCGTAAGAAAGGCATTTTTGTCATAAAAAGTAAGGATATTCTAAAATCATATAGAAAAAGTGCAATTTTCTCGTAAGAAAAGGCATTTTTTGTCATAAAAAAGTAAGGATATTCTAAAATCATATAGAAAAAGTGCAATTTTCTCGTAAGAAAAGGCATTTTTGTCATAAAAAAGTAAGGATATTCTAAAATCATATAGAAAAAGTGCAATTTTCTCGTAAGAAAAGGCATTTTTGTCATAAAAAGTAAGGATATTCTAAAATCATATAGAAAAAGTGCAATTTTCTCGTAAGAAAAGGCATTTTTGTCATAAAAAAGTAAGGATATTCTAAAATCATATAGAAAAAGTGCAATTTTCTCGTAAGAAAAGGCATTTTTGTCATAAAAAAAGTAAGGATATTCTAAAAATCATATAGAAAAAGTGCAATTTTCTCGTAAAAAGGCATTTTTGTCATAAAAAAGTAAGGATATTCTAAAATCATATAGAAAAAGTGCAATTTTCTCGTAAGAAAAGGCATTTTTGTCATAAAAAGTAAGGATATTCTAAAATCATATAGAAAAAGTGCAATTTTCTCGTAAGAAAAGGCATTTTTGTCATAAAAAAGTAAGGATATTCTAAAATCATATAGAAAAAGTGCAATTTTCTCGTAAGAAAAGGCATTTTTGTCATAAAAAAGGATATTCTAAAAATCATATAGAAAAAGTGCAATTTTCTCGTAAGAAAAGGCATTTTTGTCATAAAAAAGTAAGGATATTCTAAAATCATATAGAAAAAGTGCAATTTTCTCGTAAGAAAAGGCATTTTTGTCATAAAAAAGTAAGGATATTCTAAAATCATATAGAAAAAGTGCAATTTTCTCGTAAGAAAAGGCATTTTTGTCATAAAAAAGTAAGGATATTCTAAAATCATATAGAAAAAGTGCAATTTTCTCGTAAGAAAAGGCATTTTTGTCATAAAAAGTAAGGATATTCTAAAATCATATAGAAAAGTGCAATTTTCTCGTAAGAAAAGGCATTTTTGTCATAAAAAGTAAGGATATTCTAAAATCATATAGAAAAAGTGCAATTTTCTCGTAAGAAAAGGCATTTTTGTCATAAAAAAGTAAGGATATTCTAAAATCATATAGAAAAAGTGCAATTTTCTCGTAAGAAAAGGCATTTTTGTCATAAAAAAGTAAGGATATTCTAAAATCATATAGAAAAAGTGCAATTTTCTCGTAAGAAAAGGCATTTTTGTCATAAAAAAGTAAGGATATTCTAAAATCATATAGAAAAAGTGCAATTTTCGTAAGAAAAGGCATTTTTGTCATAAAAAAGTAAGGATATTCTAAAATCATATAGAAAAAGTGCAATTTTCTCGTAAGAAAAGGCATTTTTGTCATAAAAAAGTAAGGATATTCTAAAATCATATAGAAAAAGTGCAATTTTCTCGTAAGAAAAGGCATTTTTGTCATAAAAAAAGTAAGGATATTCTAAAATCATATAGAAAAAGTGCAATTTTCTCGTAAGAAAAGGCATTTTTGTCATAAAAAAGTAAGGATATTCTAAAATCATATAGAAAAAGTGCAATTTTCTCGTAAGAAAAGGCATTTTTGTCATAAAAAAGTAAGGATATTCTAAAATCATATAGAAAAAGTGCAATTTTCTCGTAAGAAAAGGCATTTTTGTCATAAAAAGTAAGGATATTCTAAAATCATATAGAAAAAGTGCAATTTTCTCGTAAGAAAAGGCATTTTTGTCATAAAAAAGTAAGGATATTCTAAAATCATATAGAAAAAGTGCAATTTTCTCGTAAGAAAAGGCATTTTTGTCATAAAAAAGTAAGGATATTCTAAAATCATATAGAAAAAGTGCAATTTTTCGTAAGAAAGGCATTTTTCATAAAAAAGTAAGATATTCTAAAATCATATAGAAAAAGTGCAATTTTCTCGTAAGAAAAGGCATTTTTGTCATAAAAAAGTAAGGATATTCTAAAATCATATAGAAAAAGTGCAATTTTCTCGTAAGAAAAGGCATTTTTGTCATAAAAAAGTAAGGATATTCTAAAATCATATAGAAAAAGTGCAATTTTCTCGTAAGAAAAGGCATTTTTGTCATAAAAAAGTAAGGATATTCTAAAATCATATAGAAAAAGTGCAATTTTCTCGTAAGAAAAGGCATTTTTGTCATAAAAAAGTAAGGATATTCTAAAATCATATAGAAAAAGTGCAATTTTCTCGTAAGAAAAGGCATTTTTGTCATAAAAAAGTAAGGATATTCTAAAATCATATAGAAAAAGTGCAATTTTCTCGTAAGAAAAGGCATTTTTGTCATAAAAAAGTAAGGATATTCTAAAATCATATAGAAAAAGTGCAATTTTCTCGTAAGAAAAGGCATTTTTGTCATAAAAAAGTAAGGATATTCTAAAATCATATAGAAAAAGTGCAATTTTCTCGTAAGAAAAGGCATTTTTGTCATAAAAAAGTAAGGATATTCTAAAATCATATAGAAAAAGTGCAATTTTCTCGTAAGAAAAGGCATTTTTGTCATAAAAAAGTAAGGATATTCTAAAATCATATAGAAAAAGTGCAATTTTCTCGTAAGAAAAGGCATTTTTGTCATAAAAAAGTAAGGATATTCTAAAATCATATAGAAAAAGTGCAATTTTCTCGTAAGAAAAGGCATTTTTGTCATAAAAAAGTAAGGATATTCTAAAATCATATAGAAAAAGTGCAATTTTCTCGTAAGAAAAGGCATTTTTGTCATAAAAAAGTAAGGATATTCTAAAATCATATAGAAAAAGTGCAATTTTCTCGTAAGAAAAGGCATTTTTCATAAAAAGTAAGGATATTCTAAAATCATATAGAAAAAGTGCAATTTTCTCGTAAGAAAAGGCATTTTTGTCATAAAAAAGTAAGGATATTCTAAAATCATATAGAAAAAGTGCAATTTTCTCGTAAGAAAAGGCATTTTTGTCATAAAAAAGTAAGGATATTCTAAAATCATATAGAAAAAGTGCAATTTTCTCGTAAGAAAAGGCATTTTTGTCATAAAAAGTAAGGATATTCTAAAATCATATAGAAAAAGTGCAATTTTCTCGTAAGAAAAGGCATTTTTGTCATAAAAAAGTAAGGATATTCTAAAATCATATAGAAAAAGTGCAATTTTCTCGTAAGAAAAGGCATTTTTGTCATAAAAAGTAAGGATATTCTAAAATCATATAGAAAAAGTGCAATTTTCTCGTAAGAAAAGGCATTTTTGTCATAAAAAAGTAAGGATATTCTAAAATCATATAGAAAAAGTGCAATTTTCTCGTAAGAAAAGGCATTTTTGTCATAAAAAAGTAAGGATATTCTAAAATCATATAGAAAAAAGTGCAATTTTCTCGTAAGAAAAGGCATTTTTGTCATAAAAAGTAAGGATATTCTAAAATCATATAGAAAAAGTGCAATTTTCTCGTAAGAAAAGGCATTTTTGTCATAAAAAAGTAAGGATATTCTAAAATCATATAGAAAAAGTGCAATTTTCTCGTAAGAAAAGGCATTTTTGTCATAAAAAAGTAAGGATATTCTAAAATCATATAGAAAAAGTGCAATTTTCTCGCATTTTTGTCATAAAAAATAAGGATATTCTAAAATCATATAGAAAAAGTGCAATTTTCTCGTAAGAAAAGGCATTTTTGTCATAAAAAAGTAAGGATATTCTAAAATCATATAGAAAAAGTGCAATTTTCTCGTAAGAAAAGGCATTTTTGTCATAAAAAAGTAAGGATATTCTAAAATCATATAGAAAAAGTGCAATTTTCTCGTAAGAAAAGGCATTTTTGTCATAAAAAAGTAAGGATATTCTAAAATCATATAGAAAAAGTGCAATTTTCTCGTAAGAAAAGGCATTTTTGTCATAAAAAAGTAAGGATATTCTAAAATCATATAGAAAAAGTGCAATTTTCTCGTAAGAAAAGGCATTTTTGTCATAAAAAGTAAGGATATTCTAAAATCATATAGAAAAAGTGCAATTTTCTCGTAAGAAAAGGCATTTTTGTCATAAAAAAGTAAGGATATTCTAAAATCATATAGAAAAAGTGCAATTTTCTCGTAAGAAAATTTTTGTCATAAAAAAGTAAGGATATTCTAAAATCATATAGAAAAAAGTGCAATTTTCTCGTAAGAAAAGGCATTTTTGTCATAAAAAAGTAAGGATATTCTAAAATCATATAGAAAAAGTGCAATTTTCTCGTAAGAAAAGGCATTTTTGTCATAAAAAAGTAAGGATATTCTAAAATCATATAGAAAAAGTGCAATTTTCTCGTAAGAAAAGGCATTTTGTCATAAAAAAGTAAGGATCTAAAATCATATAGAAAAAGTGCAATTTTCTCGTAAGAAAAGGCATTTTTGTCATAAAAAAGTAAGGATATTCTAAAATCATATAGAAAAAGTGCAATTTTCTCGTAAGAAAAGGCATTTTTGTCATAAAAAAGTAAGGATATTCTAAAATCATATAGAAAAAGTGCAATTTTCTCGTAAGAAAAGGCATTTTTGTCATAAAAAAGTAAGGATATTCTAAAATCATATAGAAAAAGTGCAATTTTCTCGTAAGAAAAGGCATTTTTGTCATAAAAAAGTAAGGATATTCTAAAATCATATAGAAAAAGTGCAATTTTCTCGTAAGAAAAGGCATTTTTGTCATAAAAAAGTAAGGATATTCTAAAATCATATAGAAAAAAGTGCAATTTTCTCGTAAGAAAAGGCATTTTTGTCATAAAAAAGTAAGGATATTCTAAAATCATATAGAAAAAGTGCAATTTTCTCGTAAGAAAAGGCATTTTTGTCATAAAAAAAGTAAGGATATTCTAAAATCATATAGAAAAAGTGCAATTTTCTCGTAAGAAAAGGCATTTTTCATAAAAAAGTAAGGATATTCTAAAATCATATAGAAAAAGTGCAATTTTCTCGTAAGAAAAGGCATTTTGTCATAAAAAAGTAAGGATATTCTAAAATCATATAGAAAAAGTGCAATTTTCTCGTAAGAAAAGGCATTTTTGTCATAAAAAAGTAAGGATATTCTAAAATCATATAGAAAAAGTGCAATTTTCTCGTAAGAAAAGGCATTTTTGTCATAAAAAAGTAAGGATATTCTAAAATCATATAGAAAAAGTGCAATTTTCTCGTAAGAAAAGGCATTTTTGTCATAAAAAGTAAGGATATTCTAAAATCATATAGAAAAAGTGCAATTTTCTCGTAAGAAAAGGCATTTTTGTCATAAAAAAGTAAGGATATTCTAAAATCATATAGAAAAAGTGCAATTTTCTCGTAAGAAAAGGCATTTTTGTCATAAAAAAAGTAAGGATATTCTAAAATCATATAGAAAAAGTGCAATTTTCTCGTAAGAAAAGGCATTTTTGTCATAAAAAAGTAAGGATATTCTAAAATCATATAGAAAAAGTGCAATTTTCTCGTAAGAAAAGGCATTTTTGTCATAAAAAAGTAAGGATATTCTAAAATCATATAGAAAAAGTGCAATTTTCTCGTAAGAAAAGGCATTTTTGTCATAAAAAGTAAGGATATTCTAAAATCATATAGAAAAAGTGCAATTTTCTCGTAAGAAAAGGCATTTTTGTCATAAAAAAGTAAGGATATTCTAAAAATCATATAGAAAAAGTGCAATTTTCTCGTAAGAAAGGCATTTTTGTCATAAAAAAGTAAGGATATTCTAAAATCATATAGAAAAAGTGCAATTTTCTCGTAAGAAAAGGCATTTTTGTCATAAAAAAGTAAGGATATTCTAAAATCATATAGAAAAAGTGCAATTTTCTCGTAAGAAAAGGCATTTTTGTCATAAAAAAGTAAGGATATTCTAAAATCATATAGAAAAAGTGCAATTTTCTCGTAAGAAAAGGCATTTTTGTCATAAAAAGTAAGGATATTCTAAAATCATATAGAAAAAGTGCAATTTTCTCGTAAGAAAAGGCATTTTTGTCATAAAAAAGTAAGGATATTCTAAAATCATATAGAAAAAGTGCAATTTTCTCGTAAGAAAAGGCATTTTTGTCATAAAAAAGTAAGGATATTCTAAAATCATATAGAAAAAGTGCAATTTTCTCGTAAGAAAAGGCATTTTTGTCATAAAAAAGTAAGGATATTCTAAAATCATATAGAAAAAGTGCAATTTTCTCGTAAGAAAAGGCATTTTTGTCATAAAAAAGTAAGGATATTCTAAAATCATATAGAAAAAGTGCAATTTTCTCGTAAGAAAAGGCATTTTTGTCATAAAAAAGTAAGGATATTCTAAAATCATATAGAAAAAGTGCAATTTTCTCGTAAGAAAAGGCATTTTTGTCATAAAAAAGTAAGGATATTCTAAAATCATATAGAAAAAGTGCAATTTTCTCGTAAGAAAAGGCATTTTTGTCATAAAAAAGTAAGGATATTCTAAAATCATATAGAAAAAGTGCAATTTTCTCGTAAGAAAAGGCATTTTTGTCATAAAAAAGTAAGGATATTCTAAAATCATATAGAAAAAGTGCAATTTTCTCGTAAGAAAAGGCATTTTTGTTGAAAGTCATAAAAAAGTAAGGATATTCTAAAATCATATAGAAAAAGTGCAATTTTCTCGTAAGAAAAGGCATTTTTGTCATAAAAAAGTAGGATATTCTAAAATCATATAGAAAAAGTGCAATTTTCTCGTAAGAAAAGGCATTTTTGTCATAAAAAGTAAGGATATTCTAAAATCATATAGAAAAAGTGCAATTTTCTCGTAAGAAAAGGCATTTTTGTCATAAAAAAGTAAGGATATTCTAAAATCATATAGAAAAGTGCAATTTTCTCGTAAGAAAAGGCATTTTTGTCATAAAAAAGTAAGGATTCTAAAATCATATAGAAAAAGTGCAATTTTCTCGTAAGAAAAGGCATTTTTGTCATAAAAAGTAAGGATATTCTAAAATCATATAGAAAAGTGCAATTTTCTCGTAAGAAAAGGCATTTTTGTCATAAAAAAGTAAGGATATTCTAAAATCATATAGAAAAAGTGCAATTTTCTCGTAAGAAAAGGCATTTTTGTCATAAAAAGTAAGGATATTCTAAAATCATATAGAAAAAGTGCAATTTTCTCGTAAGAAAAGGCATTTTTGTCATAAAAAAGTAAGGATATTCTAAAATCATATAGAAAAAGTGCAATTTTCTCGTAAGAAAAGGCATTTTTGTCATAAAAAGTAAGGATATTCTAAAATCATATAGAAAAAGTGCAATTTTCTCGTAAGAAAAGGCATTTTTGTCATAAAAAAGTAAGGATATTCTAAAATCATATAGAAAAAGTGCAATTTTCTCGTAAGAAAAGGCATTTTTGTCATAAAAAAGGATATTCTAAAATCATATAGAAAAAGTGCAATTTTCTCGTAAGAAAAGGCATTTTTGTCATAAAAAAGTAAGGATATTCTAAAATCATATAGAAAAAGTGCAATTTTCTCGTAAGAAAAGGCATTTTTGTCATAAAAAAAGGATATTCTAAAATCATATAGAAAAGTGCAATTTTCTCGTAAGAAAAGGCATTTTTGTCATAAAAAAGTAAGGATATTCTAAAATCATATAGAAAAAGTGCAATTTTCTCGTAAGAAAAGGCATTTTTGTCATAAAAAAGTAAGGATATTCTAAAATCATATAGAAAAAGTGCAATTTTCTCGTAAGAAAAGGCATTTTTGTCATAAAAAAGTAAGGATATTCTAAATCATATAGAAAAAGTGCAATTTTCTCGTAAGAAAAGGCATTTTGTCATAAAAAAGTAAGGATATTCTAAAATCATATAGAAAAAGTGCAATTTTCTCGTAAGAAAAGGCATTTTTGTCATAAAAAAGTAAGGATATTCTAAAATCATATAGAAAAAGTGCAATTTTCTCGTAAGAAAAGGCATTTTTGTCATAAAAAAGTAAGGATATTCTAAAATCATATAGAAAAAGTGCAATTTTCTCGTAAGAAAAGGCATTTTTGTCATAAAAAAGTAAGGATATTCTAAAATCATATAGAAAAAGTGCAATTTTCTCGTAAGAAAAGGCATTTTTGTCATAAAAAAGTAAGGATATTCTAAAATCATATAGAAAAAGTGCAATTTTCTCGTAAGAAAAGGCATTTTTGTCATAAAAAAGTAAGGATATTCTAAAATCATATAGAAAAAGTGCAATTTTCTCGTAAGAAAAGGCATTTTTGTCATAAAAAAGTAAGGATATTCTAAAAATCATATAGAAAAAGTGCAATTTTCTCGTAAGAAAAGGCATTTTTGTCATAAAAAAGTAAGGATATTCTAAAATCATATAGAAAAAGTGCAATTTTCTCGTAAGAAAAGGCATTTTTGTCATAAAAAGTAAGGATATCTAAAATCATATAGAAAAGTGCAATTTTCTCGTAAGAAAAGGCATTTTTGTCATAAAAAAGTAAGGATATTCTAAAATCATATAGAAAAAGTGCAATTTTCTCGTAAGAAAAGGATTTTTGTCATAAAAAGTAAGGATATTCTAAAATCATATAGAAAAAGTGCAATTTTCTCGTAAGAAAAGGCATTTTTGTCATAAAAAAGTAAGGATATTCTAAAATCATATAGAAAAAGTGCAATTTTTCGTAAGAAAAGGCATTTTTGTCATAAAAAAGTAAGGATATCTAAAATCATATAGAAAAAGTGCAATTTTCTCGTAAGAAAAGGCATTTTTGTCATAAAAAAGTAAGGATATTCTAAAATCATATAGAAAAAGTGCAATTTTCTCGTAAGAAAAGGCATTTTTGTCATAAAAAAGTAAGGATATTCTAAAATCATATAGAAAAAGTGCAATTTTCTCGTAAGAAAAGGCATTTTTGTCATAAAAAAGTAAGGATATCTAAAAATCATATAGAAAAAGTGCAATTTTCTCGTAAAAGGCATTTTTGTCATAAAAAAGTAAGGATATTCTAAAATCATATAGAAAAAGTGCAATTTTCTCGTAAGAAAAGGCATTTTTGTCATAAAAAAAGTAAGGATATTCTAAAATCATATAGAAAAAGTGCAATTTTCTCGTAAGAAAAGGCATTTTTGTCATAAAAAGTAAGGATATTCTAAAATCATATAGAAAAAGTGCAATTTTCTCGTAAGAAAGGCATTTTTGTCATAAAAAAGTAAGGATATTCTAAAATCATATAGAAAAAGTGCAATTTTCTCGTAAGAAAAGGCATTTTTGTCATAAAAAAGTAAGGATATCTAAAATCATATAGAAAAAAGTGCAATTTTCTCGTAAGAAAAGGCATTTTTGTCATAAAAAAGTAAGGATATAAAAATCATATAGAAAAAGTGCAATTTTCTCGTAAGAAAAGGCATTTTTGTCATAAAAAAGTAAGGATATCTAAAATCATATAGAAAAAGTGCAATTTTCTCGTAAGAAAAGGCATTTTTGTCATAAAAAAGTAAGGATATTCTAAAAATCATATAGAAAAAGTGCAATTTTCTCGTAAAAGGCATTTTTGTCATAAAAAGTAAGGATATTCTAAAATCATATAGAAAATGCAATTTTCTCGTAAGAAAAGGCATTTTTGTCATAAAAAAGTAAGGATATTCTAAAATCATATAGAAAAAGTGCAATTTTCTCGTAAGAAAAGGCATTTTTGTCATAAAAAAGTAAGGATATTCTAAAATCATATAGAAAAAGTGCAATTTTCTCGTAAGAAAGGCATTTTTGTCATAAAAAAGTAAGGATATTCTAAATCATATAGAAAAGTGCAATTTTCTCGTAAGAAAAGGCATTTTTGTCATAAAAAAGTAAGGATATCTAAAATCATATAGAAAAAGTGCATTTTCTCGTAAGAAAAGGAATTTTTGTCATAAAAAAGTAAGGATATCTAAAATCATATAGAAAAAGTGCAATTTTCTCGTAAGAAAGGCATTTTTGTCATAAAAAAGTAAGGATATCTAAAATCATATAGAAAAAGTGCAATTTTCTCGTAAGAAAAGGCATTTTTGTCATAAAAAAGTAAGGATATTCTAAAATCATATAGAAAAGTGCAATTTTCTCGTAAGAAAAGGCATTTTTTGTCATAAAAAAGTAAGGATATCTAAAATCATATAGAAAAAGTGCAATTTTCTCGTAAGAAAAGGCATTTTTGTCATAAAAAAAGTAAGGATATTCTAAAAATCATATAGAAAAAGTGCAATTTTCTCGTAAGAAAAGGCATTTTTGTCATAAAAAAGTAAGGATATTCTAAAATCATATAGAAAAAGTGCAATTTTCTCGTAAGAAAAGGCATTTTTGTCATAAAAAAGTAAGGATATTCTAAAATCATATAGAAAAAAGTGCAATTTTCTCGTAAGAAAATTTTTGTCATAAAAAAGTAAGGATATTCTAAAATCATATAGAAAAAGTGCAATTTTCTCGTAAGAAAAGGCATTTTTGTCATAAAAAAAGTAGGATATTCTAAATCATATAGAAAAAGTGCAATTTTCTCGTAAGAAAAGGCATTTTTGTCATAAAAAAAGTAAGGATATTCTAAAATCATATAGAAAAAGTGCAATTTTCTCGTAAGAAAAGGCATTTTTGTCATAAAAAAGTAAGGATATTCTAAAATCATATAGAAAAAAGTGCAATTTTCTCGTAAGAAAAGGATTTTTGTCATAAAAAAAGTAAGGATTATCTAAAATCATATAGAAAAAGTGCAATTTTCTCGTAAGAAAAGGCATTTTTGTCATAAAAAAGTAAGGATATCTAAAATCATATAGAAAAAAGTGCAATTTTTCTCGTAAGAAAAGGCATTTTGTCATAAAAAAAGTAAGGATTTCTAAAATCATATAGAAAAAGTGCAATTTTCTCGTAAGAAAAGGCATTTTTGTCATAAAAAAAGTAAGGATTTCTAAAATCATATAGAAAAGTGCAATTTTCTCGTAAGAAAAGGCATTTTTTGTCAATAAAAAGTAAGGATTTCTAAAATCATATGAAAAAGTGCAATTTTCTCGTAAGAAAAAGGCATTTTTGTCATAAAAAAGTAAGGATATTTCTAAATCATATAAAAAAGAGCATTTTTTCTCGTAAGAAAGCATTTTTGTCAAAAAAGTAAGGATTATCTAAAATCATATAGAAAAAGTGCAATTTTTCTCGTAAGAAAAGCATTTTTGTCATAAAAAAAGTAAGGATATTCTTAAATCATATAAAAAAAGAGCAATTTTTCTCGTAAGAAAAAGGCATTTTTGTCATAAAAAAGTAAGGATTTCTAAAATCATATAGAAAAAGTGCAATTTTCTCGTAAGAAAAAGGAATTTTGTCATAAAAAAGTAAAGGATATTCTTAAATCATATAAAAAGAAGCATTTTCCTCGTAAGAAAAGGCATTTTTGTCATAAAAAAGTAAGGATTATCTAAAATCATATAGAAAAAGTGCAATTTTCTCGTAAGAAAAGGAATTTTTTTGTCATAAAAAAGTAAGGATATTCTAAATCATATAAAAAAAGAGGCATTTTTCTCGTAAGAAAAGGCATTTTTGTCAAAAAAAAGTAAGGATATCTAAAATCATATAGAAAAGTGCAATTTTCCTCGTAAGAAAAGGCATTTTTGTCATAAAAAAGTAAGGATATTCCTAAATCATATAAAAAAAAAGTGGATTTTTTTCTCGTAAGAAAAAGGATTTTTGTCATAAAAGTAAGGATATCTAAAATCATATAGAAAAAGTGGCAATTTTCTTCTCGGTAAGAAAGGAATTTTTTGTCATAAAAAAGTAAGGATATCTTAAATCAATATAAAAAAAGAGCATTTTTCTCGTAAGAAAAGCATTTTTGTCATAAAAAAGTAAGGATTATCTAAATCATATAGAAAAAGTGCATTTTCTCGTAAGAAAAGGATTTTTTGTAAAAAAGTAAGGATATTCTTAAATCATATAAAAAAAGAGCATTTTTCTCGTAAGAAAAGGCATTTTTGTCAAAAAAGTAAGATTATCTAAAATCATATAGAAAAAGTGCAATTTTCTCGTAAGGAAAAGGCATTTTTGTCATAAAAAAAAGTAAGGATATTCCTAAAATCATATAAAAAAAAGTGCATTTTTCTCGTAAGAAAAGGCATTTTTGTCATAAAAAAGTAAGGATTATAAATCATATAGAAAAAGTGCAATTTTCTCGTAAGAAAAGAATTTTTGTCATAAAAAAGTAAAGGATTTCTAAAATCAATATAGAAAAAGTGCAATTTTCTCGTTAAGAAAGAATTTTTGTCATAAAAGTAAGGATATTCTAAATCATATAAAAAAGAGCATTTTTCTCGTAAGAAAAAAGGCATTTTTGTCAAAAAAGTAAGGATTATCTAAAAATCATATAGAAAAAGTGCAATTTTCTCGTAAGAAAAGGAATTTTTGTCATAAAAAGTAAGGATATTCTAAATCATATAAAAAGGAGCATTTTTCTCGTAAGAAAAAGCATTTTGTCAATAATAAAAGTAAAGGATTATCTAAAATCATATAGAAAAAGTCCAATTTCCTCGTAGAAAGCATTTTTGTCATAAAAAAGGTTTTTAAGGATTATCTAAAATCATAAATAGAAAAAAGTGCATTTCTCGTAAGAAAAGGAATTTTGTCGTAAAAAGGTAAGGAATATTTCTTAAATCATATAAAAAAAGAGGGCATTTTTCTCGTTAGAAAAGGCATTTTTGTCATAAAAAAGTAAGATTATCTAAAATCATATAGAAAAAGTGCAAATTTTCTCGTAAGAAAAGGAATTTTTGTCATAAAAAAAGTAAGGATATTCCTTAATCATATAAAAAGAAGCATTTTTCTCGTAAGAAAAAGCATTTTTTGTCAATAAAAAGTAAGGATTATCTAAATCATATAGAAAAAGTGCAATTTTCTCGTAGAAAAGGAATTTTTGTCAAAAAAAAAGTAGGATTATTTCTTAAAATCAATAAAAAAAGGAGCATTTTTCTCGTAAGAAAAAGGCATTTTTGTCCATAAAAAGTAAGGATTAATCTAATAATCATATAGAAAAAGTGGCATTTTCTCGTAAGAAAAGGCATTTTGTCATAAAAAAAGAAGGATATTATTAAATCATATAAAAAAAGAGGCATGTTTTTTCTTGAAGAGGCATTTTGTTGCATAAAAAGTAAAGGATTATCTAAAATCTATAGAACACAAGTGCAATTCTCGTAAGAAAAGGAATTTTTGTCATAAAAAAGTAAGGATATTCTTAAAATCATTAAAAAAGAGCATTTTTCTCGTAAGAAAAGGAAATTTTTGTTCATAAAAAAGTAAGGATTATCTAAAATCATATAAAAATGCAATTTTTCTCGTAAGAAAAGGAATTTTGTCATAAAAAAGTAAAGGATAATTCTTAAATCATATAAAAAAAGAGCATTTTTCTACGTAAGAAAAGGAATTTTTGTCATAAAAAATAGGATTAATCTAAATCATAAATAGAAAAAGTGCAATTTTCTCGTAAGAAAAGGAATTTTTGTCATAAAAAAGTAAGGATATCTTAAATCAATATAAAAAGGAGCATTTTTCTCGTAAGAAAAGCATTTTGTCATAAAAAAAGTAAGGGATTTTCTAAAATCCATATAGGAAAAAGTGCAATTTTCTCGTAAGAAAAGGCATTTTTGTCCATAAAAGTAAGGATATCTTAAAATCATATAGAAAAGTGCAATTTTCCTCGTAAGAAAATGGAATTTTTGTCATACAAAAAAGTAAGGATTATCTAAAAATCATAATAGAAAAGTGCAATTTTCTCGTAAGAAAAGAATTTTTTGTCATAAAAAAGTAAGGATATTCTTAAATCAATATAAAAAAAAGAGCATTTTTCCCTCGTAAGAAAAGGCATTTTTGTCATAAAAGTAAAGGATTATCTAATCTAATATAGAAGTGCAAATTTTCTTCGTAAGAAAAGGCATTTTTGTCATAAAAAGTAAGGATTATCTAAAATCATATAGAAAAAGTGCAATTTTCTCGTAAGAAAAAGCATTTTTGTCATAAAAGTAAGGAATTCTTAATCATATAAAAAAAGAGCATTTTTCCTCGTAAGAAAAGCATTTTTGTCATAAAAAAGTAAGGATTATCTAAAATCATCATAGAAAAAGTGCAATTTTCCTCGTAAGAAAAAGGAAGTTTTTGTCATAAAAAGTAAGGATATTCTTACAATCATATAAAAAAGAAGCATTTTTCTCTAAGAAAAGGCATTTTTTGTCATAAAAAAGTAAGGATTATCTAAAAATCATATAGAAAAAGTCAATTTCTCGTAAGAAAAGGCATTTTGTCATAAAAAAGTAAGGATATTTTAAATCATATAAAAAGAGCTTTTTCCTCGTAAGAAAGGCATTTTTGTTCATAAAAAAGTAAGGAATTTCAAAATCATAATAGAAAAAGTGCAAATTTTCTCGTAAGAAAAGGACATTTTTGTCATAAAAAGTAAGGATATTCTTAAATCATATAAAAAAAATGGAGCATTTTTCCGTAAGAAAAGGCATTTTTGTCCATAAAAAAAGTAATGGGATTATCTAAAATCATATAGAAAGTGCAATTTTCTCCGTAAGAAAGGAATTTTGTCATAAAAAAGTAAGGATAATTCTTAAAATCATATAAAGAAAAGAAGCATTTTTCTCGTAAGAAAAAAGCATTTTTGTCAATAAAAAAGTAAGGATTATCAAAATCATATAGAAAAAAGTGCAATTTTCTCGTAAGAAAAAGAATTTTTTTGTAAAAAAAGTAAGGATATTCTTAAATCTATAAAAAAAAGAGCATTTTTCTCGTAAGAAAAAGGAATTTTTGTCATAAAAAATTAAGGATTACTAAAATCAAATATAGAAAAAGTGCAATTTTTCTCGTAAGAAAAGGCATTTTTGTCATAAAAAATAAGGAATATTCTTAAATCATATAAAAAAAGAGGGGCATTTTTCTCGGTAAGAAAAGGCATTTTTGTCATAAAAAAGTAAGGATATTCTTAAATCATAATAAAAAAAAGAGCATTTTTCTCGTAAGAAAGGCATTTTTGTCATAAAAAAAGTAAGGATTAATCTAGAATTTTAAAAAAAAATCATATAGAAAAGTGCAATTTTCTCAGTAAGAAAAGGAAATTTTTGTCATAAAAAAGTAAGGATATTCTTAAATCATATAAAAAAAGAAGCATTTTTCGCGGTAAGAAAAGCATTGTTTGTCATAAAAAAGTAAGGAAATATCTAAAATCATATAGAAAAAGTTGAATTTCTCGTAAGAAAAAGCATTTTTGTCATAAAAAAGTAAGGATTATCTAAATCATATAGACAAAGTGGCAAATTTTCTCTCGTAGAAAAGGAATTTTGTCGTAAAAAAAGTAAGATATTTCTTAAATCATATAAAAAGAGCATTTTCTATCGGTAAGAAAAAAGGCATTTTTGTCAATAAAAAGTAAGGGATTATCTAAAATCATATAGAAAAAGTGCAATTTTCTCGTAAAGAAAAGGAATTTTGTCATAAAAAAAGTAAGGATATTCTTAAATCATATAAAAAAAGAGCATTTTTTTCTCGTAAGAAAAAGCATTTTTGTCAATAAAAAGTAAGGATTGATCTAAAATCATATAGAAAAAGTGCAAAATTTTTCTCTCTAAGAAAAGGATTTTGTCATAAAAAAGTAAGGATAAATTCTAAATCATATAAAAAAAGAAGCATTTTTCTCGTAAGAAAATGGCATTTGTCAT
Organism: Doryteuthis pealeii; assembly: GCA_023376005.1. NCBI lineage: Eukaryota > Metazoa > Mollusca > Cephalopoda > Myopsida > Loliginidae > Doryteuthis > Doryteuthis pealeii. The sequence continues at coordinate 23,823 of JALAJA010001162.1, forward strand.
AAAAAAAGTAAGGATTATCTAAAATCATAATAGAAAAGTGCCATTTTTCTCTGTAGAAAGGCATTTTTGTCATAAAAAAGTAAGGAATTATTCTAAAATGCAATAATAGAAAAAGTGCAATTTTCTCGTAAGAAGGAATTTTTGTCAATAAAAAAGTAAAGGATATTCCTTAAATCATATAAAAAAAGAGCATTTTTCTCGTAAGAAAAAAGGCATTTTTGTCATAAAAAAGTAAGGATATCTAAAATCTAATAGAAAAAAGTGCAAATTTTCTCAAGTAAAAAAGGCTTTTGTCATAAAAAAGTAAGGATATCTATCATATAAAAAAGAGCATTTTTTCTCGTAAGAATAAATCCTTTACTTTTTTATGACAAAAATGCCTTATTCTTAGCGAGAAAAATTGCACTTTTTCTTAAATATGATTTTAGATAATCCTTACTTTTTTATGACAAAAATGCTTTTCTTACGAAAAAATGCTCTTTTTTTATATGATTTAAGAATATCCTTACTTTTTTATGAACAAAAAATTCCTTTTCTTACGAGAAAAATTGCAAACTTTTTCTATATGATTTTAGATAATCCTTACTTTTTTAATGACAAAAAATGCTTTTCTTACGGAAAAATGCACTTTTTTCTATATGAATTTTTTAGATAATCCCTTAACCTTTTTATGACAAAAAATGCTTTCTTACGAGAAAAATGCTCTTTTTTTTATAATGATTTAAGAATATCCTTACTTTTTTATGACAAAAATTCCTTTTCTTATCGAGAAAATTGCACTTTTTCTATATGATTTAGTAATCCGTTACTTTTTTATGACAAAAATGCTTTTTCTTAACGAGAAAAAATGCTCTTTTTTTATATGATTTAAGAATATCCTTAAACTTTTTATGACAAAAATTCCTTTTCTTAACGAGAAAATTGCACTTTCTTCTATATGATTTTAGATAATCCTTACTTTTTATGAGCAAAAAATGCCTTTCTTACGAGAAAAATGCTCTTTTTTTATATGATTTAAGAATATTCCTTAACTTTTTTTTACGAGCAAAAAATTCCTTTTTTTACGAGAAATTGCACTTTTTCTTATATGATTTTAGATAATCCTTACTGTTTTTATGACAAAAATGGCTTTTTCTAACGAGAAAATGTTGCACTTTTTCCTAATATGAATTTTAGATAATCCTTAGCTTTTTATGACAAAAATGCTTTTTCTTACGAAAAAATGCTCTTTTTTATAATGAATTTAAGAATATCCTTACTTTTTTTATGAAAAAAATTCCTTTTCTTACAAAAGGAAAAAATTGCACTTTTTCTATATGATTTTAGATAATCCTTACTTTTTTATGAACAAAAAATGCTTTTCTTACGAAGAAATGCTTTTTTTTATATGATTTAAGAATAATCCTTACTTTTTTATGACAAAAAATGCTTTTTCTTACGAAGAAAAATGCTCTTTTTTTATATGATTTAAGAATATCCTTAACTTTTTTATGACAAAAATGCTTTTCTTACGAGAAAATTGCCTTTTTCTATATGATTTATTGATATCCTTACTTTTTTATGAAAAATTCCTTTTCTTGTGAGAAATGCCCTTTTTTTATATGAATTTAAGATATCCTTACTTTTTTATACAAAAATTCCTTTTCTTACGAGAAAAGTGCACTTTTCTATATGGATTTTGATAATACATTACTTTTTTATGACAAAAATGCTTTTCTTACGAGAAAATGGCTCTTTTTTATATGATTTAAGAATATCCTTACTTTTTATGACAAAAATTCCTTTTTCTTACGAGAAAATTGGGCACTTTTCTATATGATTTAGATAATCCTTACTTTTTATGACAAAAATGCCTTTTCTTTAGCGAGAAAAATGCTCTTTTTATATGATTTTAAGAATATCCTACTTTTTTTGACAAAAATGCCTTTTTCTTACGAAGAAAATTGCAGCTTTTTCTATATGATTTAGACAATCCTTATTTTTTCATGACAAGAAATGCTTTTCTTACGGAAAAATGCTCTTTTTTTATATGATTTAGAAGTATCCTACTTTTTTTAGACAAAAAATGCCGCTTTTCTTACGAGAAAATTGCACTTTTTCTAATATGATTTTAGATAATCCTTACTTTTTTAATGACAAAAATTGCCTTTTCTTACGAGAAAAAATGCTCTTTTTTTATATGAATTTAAAGAAAATATCCTTACTTTTTTATGACAAAAATTCCTTTCTTCGAGAAAATTGCACTTTTTCTATATGATTTTAGATAATCCTTAACTTTTAATGACAAAAATGCCTTTTCTTACGAGAAAAAATGCTCTTTTTTATATGATTTAAGAATATACCTTACTTTTTTATGACAAAAATGCTTTTCTTAACGAGAAAATTGCACTTTTTTCTATATGATTTAGATAATCCTTACTTTTTTTGACAAAATGCCTTTCTTACGAGAAAATTGCACTTTTTCTATATGATTTTAGAATATCCTTACTTTTTTATGACAAAAATGCCTTTTCTTACGAGAAAATGCACTTTTTTATATGATTTAAAGAATATCCTTACTTTTTTATGACAAAAATGCCTTTTCTTACGAGAAATTGCACTTTTTCTATATGATTTTAGATATTCCTTACTTTTTTATGACAAAAATCCTTTTCTTACGAAGAAAATTGCAACTTTTTCTATATGATTTTAGAATATCCTTACTTTTTATGACAAAAATGCCTTTTCTTACGAGAAAATTGCACTTTTTCTATATGATTTTAGATAAATCCTTACTTTTTATGACAAAAATGCTTTTTCTTACGAGAAAATGCACTTTTTTATATGATTTAAGATATCCTTACTTTTTATGACAAATTCCTTTTCTTACGAGAAAATTGCACTTTTTCTATATGATTTTAGATATCCTTACTTTTTTATGACAAAAATTCCTTTTCTTACGAGAAAAATGCTCTTTTTATATGATTTAAGAATATCCTTACTTTTTTATGAAAAATGCCTTTTCTTACGAGAAATTGCACTTTTTCTATATGATTTTAGATAATCCTTACTTTTTTATGACAAAAATGCTTTTCTTACGAGAAAAATTGCTCTTTTTTATATGATTTAAGAATATCCTTACTTTTTATGACAAAAATTCCTTTTCTTACGAGAAAATTGCACTTTTTCTATATGATTTTAGATAATCCTTACTTTTTTATGACAAAAATGCCTTTTCTTACGAGAAAATGCACTTTTTTATATGATTTTAGAATATCCTTACTTTTTTATGACAAAATGCTTTTTCTTACGAGAAAATTGCACTTTTTCTATATGATTTTAGAAATCCTTACTTTTTTATGACAAAAATGCCTTTCTTACGAGAAAAATGCACTTTTTTATATGATTTTAGATATCCTTACTTTTTTGACAAAAATGCCTTTTCTTACGAGAAAATTGCACTTTTTCTATATGATTTTAGATAATCCTTACTTTTTTATGACAAAAATGCCTTTTCTTACGAGAAAAATGCACTTTTTTTATATGATTTAAGAATATCCTTACTTTTTTATGACAAAAATGCCTTTTCTTACGAGAAAATTGCACTTTTTCTATATGATTTTAGAATATCCTTACTTTTTATGACAAAAATGCCTTTTCTTACGAGAAAATTGCACTTTTTCTATATGATTTTAGAATATCCTTACTTTTTTATGACAAAAATGCCTTTTCTTACGAGAAAATTGCACTTTTTCTATATGATTTTAGAATATCCTTACTTTTTTGACAAAAATGCCTTTTCTTACGAGAAAATTGCACTTTTTCTATATGATTTTAGAATATCCTTACTTTTTATGACAAAAATGCCTTTTCTTACGAGAAAATGCACTTTTTTTATATGATTTTAGAATATCCTTACTTTTTTATGACAAAAATGCCTTTTCTTACGAGAAAATTGCACTTTTTCTATATGATTTTAGAATATCCTTACTTTTTTATGACAAAAATGCTTTTCTTACGAGAAAATGCACTTTTTTATATGATTTAAGAATATCCTTACTTTTTTATGACAAAAATCCTTTTCTTACGAGAAAATTGCACTTTTTCTATATGATTTTAGAATATCCTTACTTTTTTTTGACAAAAATGCCTTTTCTTACGAGAAAATTGCACTTTTTCTATATGATTTTAGAAATCCTTACTTTTTTATGACAAAAATGCCTTTTCTTACGAGAAAATTGCACTTTTTATATGATTTTAGAATATCCTTACTTTTTTATGACAAAAATGCCTTTTCTTACGAGAAAATTGCACTTTTTCTATATGATTTTAGAATATCCTTACTTTTTTATGACAAAAATGCCTTTTCTTACGAGAAAATTGCACTTTTTCTATATGATTTAGAATATCCTTACTTTTTTATGACAAAAATGCCTTTTCTTACGAGAAAATTGCACTTTTTCTATATGATTTTAGAAATCCTTACTTTTTTATGACAAAAATGCCTTTTCTTACGAGAAAATTGCACTTTTTCTATATGATTTTAGAATATCCTTACTTTTTTATGACAAAAATGCCTTTTCTTACGAGAAAATTGCACTTTTTCTATATGATTTTAGAATCGAGAGAAAATATATGATTTGAATATCCTTACTTTTTTATGACAAAAATGCCTTTTCTTACGAGAAAATTGCACTTTTTCTATATGATTTTAGATATCCTTACTTTTTTATGACAAAAATGCCTTTTCTTACGAGAAAATTGCACTTTTTCTATATGATTTTAGAATATCCTTACTTTTTTATGACAAAAAATGCCTTTTCTTACGAGAAAATTGCACTTTTTCTATATGATTTTAGAATATCCTTACTTTTTTATGACAAAAATGCCTTTTCTTACGAGAAAATTGCACTTTTTCTATATGATTTTATCCTTACTTTTTATGACAAAAATGCCTTTTCTTACGAGAAAATTGCACTTTTCTATATGATTTTAGAATATCCTTACTTTTTTATGACAAAAATGCCTTTTCTTACGAGAAAATTGCACTTTTTATATGATTTTAGAATATCCTTACTTTTTTATGACAAAAATGCCTTTTCTTACGAGAAAATTGCACTTTTTCTATATGATTTTAGAATATCCTTACTTTTTTATGACAAAAATGCTTTTTCTTACGAGAAAATTGCACTTTTATATGATTTTAGAATATCCTTACTTTTTTATGACAAAAATGCCTTTTCTTACGAGAAAATTGCACTTTTTCTATATGATTTTAGAATATCCTTACTTTTTTATGACAAAAATGCCTTTTCTTACGAGAAAATTGCACTTTTTCTATATGATTTTAGAATATCCTTACTTTTTTATGACAAAAATGCCTTTTCTTACGAGAAAATTGCACTTTTTCTATATGATTTTAGAATATCCTTACTTTTTTATGACAAAAAATGCCTTTTCTTACGAGAAAATTGCACTTTTTCTATATGATTTTAGAAATCCTTACTTTTTTATGACAAAAATGCCTTTTCTTACGAGAAAATTGCACTTTTTCTATATGATTTTTAGAATATCCTTACTTTTTATGACAAAAATGCCTTTTCTTACGAGAAAATTGCACTTTTTCTATATGATTTTAGAATATCCTTACTTTTTTATGACAAAAATGCCTTTCTTACGAGAAAATTGCACTTTTTCTATATGATTTTAGAATATCCTTACTTTTTTATGACAAAAATGCCTTTTCTTACGAGAAAATTGCACTTTTTCTATATGATTTTAGAATATCCTTACTTTTTTATGACAAAAATGCCTTTTCTTACGAGAAAATTGCACTTTTTCTATATGATTTTAGAATATCCTTACTTTTTTATGACAAAAATGCCTTTTCTTACGAGAAAATTGCACTTTTTCTATATGATTTTAGAATATCCTTACTTTTTATGACAAAAATGCCTTTTCTTACGAGAAAATTGCACTTTTTCTATATGATTTTAGAATATCCTTACTTTTTTATGACAAAAATGCCTTTTCTTACGAGAAAATTGCACTTTTTCTATATGATTTTAGAATATCCTTACTTTTTATGACAAAAATGCCTTTTCTTACGAGAAAATTGCACTTTTTCTATATGATTTTAGAATATCCTTACTTTTTTATGACAAAAATGCCTTTTCTTACGAGAAAATTGCACTTTTTCTATATGATTTTAGAATATCCTTACTTTTTTATGACAAAAATGCCTTTTCTTACGAGAAATTGCACTTTTTCTATATGATTTTAGAATATCCTTACTTTTTTGACAAAAATGCCTTTTCTTACGAGAAAATTGCACTTTTTCTATATGATTTTAGAATATCCTTACTTTTTTATGACAAAAATGCCTTTTCTTACGAGAAAATTGCACTTTTTCTATATGATTTTAGAATATCCTTACTTTTTATGACAAAAATGCCTTTTCTTACGAGAAAATTGCACTTTTTCTATATGATTTTAGAATATCCTTACTTTTTTATGACAAAAATGCCTTTTCTTACGAGAAAATTGCACTTTTTCTATATGATTTTAGAATATCCTTACTTTTTTATGACAAAAATGCCTTTTCTTACGAGAAAATTGCACTTTTTCTATATGATTTTAGAATATCCTTACTTTTTATGACAAAAATGCCTTTTCTTACGAGAAAATTGCACTTTTTCTATATGATTTCGATGGACCTTACTTTTTTTGACAAAAATGCCTTTTCTTACGAGAAAATTGCACTTTTTCTATATGATTTTAGAATATCCTTACTTTTTATGACAAAAATGCCTTTTCTTACGAGAAAATTGCACTTTTTCTATATGATTTTAGAATCCTTACTTTTTTATGACAAAAATGCTTTTCTTACGAGAAATTGCATTTTTCTATATGATTTTAGAAGACAAAAATGAAAATTGCACTTTTTCTATATGATTTAGAATATCCTTACTTTTTTATGACAAAAATGCCTTTTCTTACGAGAAAATTGCACTTTTTCTATATGATTTTAGAATATCCTTACTTTTTTATGACAAAAATGCTTTTCTTACGAGAAAATTGCACTTTTTCTATATGATTTTAGAATATCCTTGACTTTTTTTTATGACAAAATGCCTTTTCTTACGAGAAAAATTGCACTTTTCTATATGATTTTAGAATATCCTTACTTTTTTATGACAAAAGCTTTTACGAGAAAATTGCACTTTTTCTATATGATTTTAGAATATCCTTACTTTTTTTATGACAAAAATGCCTTTTCTTACGAGAAAATTGCACTTTTTCTATATGATTTTAGAATATCCTTACTTTTTTATGACAAAATGCCTTTTCTTACGAGAAAATTGCACTTTTTCTATATGATTTAGATAATCCTTACTTTTTATGACAAAAATGCTTTTTTATTGCACTTTTCCTATATGATTTTAGAAATCTTACTTTTTTTATGACAAAAATGCCTTTTCTTACGAAAAAATTGCACTTTTTTCTATATGATTTTAGAATATCCTTACTTTTTATGCAAAAATGCTTTTCTTAACAGAAAATTTGCACTTTTTCTATAGTGATTTTAAGATAAATCCTTTACTTTTTTATGACAAAAATTCCTTTTCTTACGAGAAAATTGACTTTTTCTATAATGATTTATGATAATCCTTACTTTTTTATGACAAAAATTCCTTTGTCTTAACGAGAAAAATTGCACTTTTTCTAATATGAATTTTAGATAATCCTTTACTTTTTTATGACAAAAATGCCTTTTCTTACGAGAAAAATTGCAACTTTTTTCTATAATGATTTTAGAATATCCTTACCTTTTTTATACAAAAATGCTTTTCTTACGAGAAAATTGCACTTTTTCTAATATGATTTTAAGAATATCCCTTACTTTTTTATGACAAAAATGCTTTTCTTAACGAGAAAAATTGACTTTTTTCTATATGATTTTTAGAATATCCTGACTTTTTTATGACAAAAATGGCCTTTTCTT
>JALAJA010001163.1:0-15853 GCA_023376005.1 Doryteuthis pealeii
CACCTATATGATTTTCCCAACCTATTGCCCTTATGGCAAGCCCCAATCCCTTTTATCATATGGTGCTAGAAGGCGGTGGCGCGGGTCTACATTGTCTGGGATAACGTTAAACTCTATCTGATGGTGAGGTTCCAGTTTGGATTTGGGAATATGAGCAACCCCCTTCATCACCATTTGCTCCCTGGTCCACTCTGACCCGGAGTGGTAGAACCTGTTAGGGTCCATCTATGGGTTAAATTAGAAAAATGTATCTATAAAAAATTGTATTATCCATTAAGAATTGATTTATTTCAAAACTTTATTGGCATTAAATGACCCACTGAGGTTGATATGCCGTAAAACAAACCAAACCAAATCAGACTGTTCCTTTGTCATCAAATAAATAGATATGTAACCTTTATATGTTTATTATTTATATATATATATCGGGATTCTAATCCTTATTTGTCACGGTTCTTACATTAGGCACTAGGTGCGTGGCAAGCAGCCTAATAAAAGCAGAAGAGCCAAAGTCAAATTCACTGATACCCCAGCATTCGGAGTAACACCCCAGTGTTTTCTCTGTCCACAACACGAGGTCTCATTTTTCATGTAGTATGATTGGGGCGTGTTGCGAAATATTTCTGAAGTATTTAAGCTTTTGGCCCAGAACCATGCGAAATAGATATGCACTTCTTGCTCAGAGGAAAATTAATCATTTCCTATGTGCTAATAATTTCCCATTCATCATCATCATCATCATCATCATCATCATCATCAAAGTGTGTAGACAGTATGGATTTCTTTGATTCTCTCTCTCTATCGATCATCCCCTAACGGTACACAGTGTCCGTACAGAGCTGTGAATGTAAGTTTTTGCTGATTGGCTAACACTGATGTCTCCATGTGTAGGATGCCATTGAAGAACGTCATTTGTGACTTCGTCCTTACTTCATATACAGTTATCAGCATGACTCACTCGTCTTACTTTCTGTACGACTTACTTAACAGTACATAGCATTTCCCCTAAAAAAAACAATATTCAAGTTTTATTTAAAAAATAAAAAAAAAAAAAAAAAAAAAAACTGTGGATATACCACAGTATGATAATTTAATTATTACAACGTTTGATATGTTTACTTAAGAAGCTATTGCTAAATAGTTCATTATGTAAATCTATGATAATCTGATATAATTCTCTTTAGCGTTATCGTTTCGTGCGCTAATCCCTCTCACTATCCCCCTACTTTATTGTTCTTTCTTACTTTCTATTATACTTTTTCTGCCTGGTGTGTCCATTTTCTCTTACCTTCTATCTTTATAATAAAAAAACGGATGGTCCATTATTTAGCTGATGTAACGACATCATAAGAAATAAGAATTTGGCATATAAACAACACGAGATAATTAAGGATTTATATCTTTGCATTTCACTTGGGCGATTTGGACGGTCTCATTTTTAACCTGAGGGTGTTGAAAGATAATAACGTCGTACAATTAAGGAACACGAGTATCAATATAGATTTAATATTAAAAAGCAAAATAAATTAGACATTAAATACGACAAAGTAGTGAAAAATTATCATCATCATCATCTAGTCGCATTGATAGCATGATACCCGTGACTGTTGCCAAGCATCCTATCGATCATCGCTCCTGGCTGGTCCTCCGTACAGCATCCAGAATCTGCACAAAGCTGATTGAAGTTGTTGTTTTGTTGGTCGATCTACACTGCTGTGTCCATGTGTAGATATCCACAGGAGAATGTCACTTAGGAGTTCATCCTTGCTTCTCCATCAGTGTCCAGTATGTCTCGTTCGTCTTAGTTGGATGTTTTGTGTGATAGGAGGCAAATGCTCGTACAGCTTTTTTCTTGTGGGTTGCTGCTTTCGAGATAAGGTTTCAATTTTACTGACAGGCACACAGGGGCTTTATATGGTAGACTATTTAGTAGATCTAAAGAAAAAGGCTCCCAATCTGATATTACTGGCGTTTTGTCTATTTTGTTTTTGTTTATAAGCCAACATTCTTTTAGAAGTCCGTCACAGACGACGTTGACATAACTCGACTTGGAGTGAAACTTGTGTGTGAGATATTTGAAGTGGAAGGATGATGCACAGCAGGTCCAGTGGTGGGGGAAAGTCCGAGACGACTGGACTGTCGAGCAATAGCAGGGTGCTGTTTCGGTGAGTATTGAGTCACTTCACGAGAGGCAAGCCTCCGAAGCCCCAACGCCTGCATCCTAGCACCAGGTTATATTGCGTATTTATGTGAGTAGAAAGTATCCCAATCCTACTACTATTGATGGCCGTTGGTTCCTCCGGTGTTCACCGCCCTTTGACAGCTCTTGATTTTAGTGATGCTGAATGTTCACACACCCACCTCACCAGGCAAACCGAAGCGTGCTTGATAGGGTGCCAAACAACCAGACCATGGAACGGGTAGTACTAGTTTACATGTACTAGTAGCAGGTAAAAAGAAACCAACATTACGAAGTAAGTTCTATCAAGTGCTTTCATCCAAACGATTTCCTTTTCATCACAGACTTAGAAATATGTACTAAAATTATATCAAGTCTGTACAAGTCACATTGACGAATTCTCCTGTAAAACTCATCACAGATTGTTTACAGGAGTTAATACACACCACAAAGCGCACACACAACGTATGTGTATATGTATGGTGTACATTCATGAGAAAGTCTTTATTAAATATACTAGAAAAAGTTTGCCATTTAACTGTAAATATTAGCACTAGCAGGACCTGTAGATATACTACAGTATACTAAATTAAATATTACAACGTTCGATATGTTTATTTAAGAGATATTGCCAAATACTTCAATATGTAAAAAGTACAATAATCTTCATTTAACTCTTCTCTCTCTCTCTCTCTTCTCTCTCTCTCTCTCTCCCCTCTCTCTCTCTTTCACACACACACACACTTTTTTATTTCTTTCCTTCTTTTCCTCTTTTTATTATGTTCGATTGAAACAGATTATCGTTTTCACTTCCGCGCGCTCACCATCTTATTCATATTTCGCCTACTCTCTGGAATGGTCCATTATTCAGTTGAGGTGACGATACTCATAATGAATAAGAATTTGGCGGATAAGCAACATCAGGTAATCAGGATTTATATTTTGGCATTTCATCTTGGACAAATTTGAGATTGTAAGATGATAACGTTGTACAATTAAGGAACACGATATTATATATAGATGATTTTTGTGGAAACACGTGTGTAATGGTTACAGCCATAAAAAATGGACACGACGAGTTCAAATCCTGGACAAGACTGTTGCATTTCACATAGCGCTAATATCTTCGAAAGTACGAATCCAACTATTCTTCCCCTAGCTATGGGTTAATAGAGGGCTCTTCAACCTTGGCTAGGCAACCTGTCAAGAGAAGAAAAACACTGCTTAGAAATTGACCTTGTGTCACATCCTGTTCGTTGGTGAGTTGGTAAGTACATATAACTGTAAATTATTTTATTGATAAACTATAATTATTTTCGTAGGATTGTTATTACTTGCAAAATATGCCTATTCTGGGTGGAAATATTTAAGTTTGATATGATAAAATATTAAATTAGACGAACGAAATTAAATAAAACGTAAATAATAGATTGCTCTTATTTTAATTTTAGTTTTAGTTGATTTCTATATAGATTATTTATAAGATGCTTTAACACGTTTGAGAATAAAACTATAATATTCGAAATCAATAAAGTGAGTAAAGTTGGCAGAGTCGGTTTCAGCGGACAGCAAGGGAGTCAATCCCCTTTTCACTAGCGCTAGACCAGGGAGATTGTGAGGTGGAGCATCACACCTACCGCCAAGTTTCCACTTTACACACAGATCAGATTACCCAATCTGTGCTACTCATGCGCTAATGCGGATTGGCATCGAATCAGGAACCTTGCGATTGCCTTGTCAATGCTCTACCGACTGAGCTAAATTAGACAGTAAAGTATAAAATTAAGTTATTTCATTTGTAATAATAATTACATTATTACATTAAACTTATTGAACAGAGGGGGGGGATAATCGAAGAATAGAACAGCTTGGACACTCGCTCTTTCTCATCACCCGGTGTTCATGGCTAAATTTTCTAATTAATTATTTAACTAAATTAAACAACAAAGAAGAAAATTACATTATATTATTACTAGCAAATAAAAAAACACCCTCCGGGCATATAAAAATAATTTTTTGAAAGATATTGGAAGGAAGTGGAAGTTAAAAATTAAATGTCGAAGAGTTGAACCATAAATCATGAAATCATCAAATTTATCTTAATAAATTTGAGATTTCATAATAAAAAAACAACAACAAAAAAAAAACAACATTGAAATCGAACTAAGTTCTATTAACTTTGAATATCTATTAAATAAACAAACTTAATAAATATATGATACTGGGATGTATCAATTAAAACTGTTTTATATAAAATGTCTAATGTTCATGCTCAAATTTTGAGTGTTTTTATTTGTTATGACGATTTCGGTAATGTGACGTAAGCAGTGACGTAGTTTTTTACAACAAAAACCGGAAGCGAATCTCCATTATTATTATTATTATTATTTAAAGGTTATCGACTAACTTTTGCCCCATATTATTAAGATAAAATCAAACAATTAATAATTATAATTCCTAGTAAATATTTATCAAAACCAAATTTTTAAGATAGATATGCAAATTAACATTCTCGTCTACACCCTAAACCACTATTTCATCTATATAGCAATTTGGCGCGCGTGTGTAACTGGTTAGAGTTGCAGGAAATGGACTCGTCGACCCGCGTCCAAATCCTGGACGAGGCTGTCACATAGCGCTAATACTCATGGGAAAAGTATGCACCCAACTACTCTCCCTCCAGCTGGATAAATATCTTTAACCTTGGTTTGGTAAACAATCTAGGAGAAGGAAAACTCTGAATTCAAACTATATAAATCTTCGCTTAAGAAATTGACCTTTGTCACACCCTGCTCGTGCTGAGGGTGGTAAATATAATCAATTCAGTTGCATGTTACTATGATGTCGTTAAGACCAACAGTTTTAAGGGTATAATTTTTTTAATATTGCGCTTTAAATAAATGAAAAAGATTATGGAGAATGTGATAAATAGCTAAAGGAATCGTAACGTCGTTGTGACATAGTCTCTTTAAAACAGACGATACATTTATATATTGATAGACACGATTGTTATTCATTTAAAAAAAAAATAATTTTCCTCCATCAAAATAGATGCCACTAATATGAAGAAAAAAGAAGAAAAAAAAAGAAAAGAAAAAAATAGCGAAATGTTTTATTTTTTTTTTAGTGGTGGTTCGAGTTCTTTTAATCAGAGGCCAATATCAACAAGGTAAATTGTAGATTGTGAATTTTGAAATAGACGTTCATCGCGTTCTAATGACGTCATGAGGCTGACAACATTAAATGCTAAATGGAACGGGTTGAAAAATGTCTGCGAATAAGAACCACATGAGACCGTCACATCACTCAGGACCAAATTGTTGCCAAGTATTAGAGTATTATATATATATATATATATATATATATAATATATATATATATAATATATATATATATTATATAATACTAGTACTGCTGGTTCACTACTAATATTACTACCACTATTATCTCTATCTTTATTATTATTATTATTATTATTATTTACTCCTTTTGAGTTTTCACATCAGTGTTAGCTGATGGTCTTTCACTGGAGTCTGAGTGACAGCAAGTCTCCTCAGGTCTCCAGGACTCTTCTGAGTATTCTGGCAGATTGCAGCAGTGCAGTGTTCTGAATGTTTCAATCCTTCCTCTGATATCCAAACTTTCCAAACCCTTTTCTAATGCTTTTGGACTGTTCCAAGTGCACCAACTACAATTTGTATAACTTTCACTTTCATATTCCATAACTTTTTCAGTTCTCTGGCAAGGTCCAGATATTTGTCAATTTTTTCATTTTCCTTTAACTTCACCCTGTGATCCGCTGGCACTGCAAAATCCACCAGTTGACAAGTTCTTTCTTTTTTGTTAATCAACACTAGTCTGGTCTTCTTGCTGGGATAAGGTGATCCGTTTTAATTTCAAAGTCCCAGAGAATTTTGTGCGTTTCGTTCTCAAGAACAGATTCTGGTTTATGCATATACCATTTTTTGTGTGGTCAAAATTTAATTTCTTGCATAATTCCAGTGGATCACCTTCCCAACCCAGTCGTGTCTAGTTTTGTATTCTCGTTGTGCTAGTTTGCTACATTCGCAGAGTATATGGTTAACAGTCTCATCTCTATTACCGCAAAGTCTACATTTACTATTTGTTGGGTCTTATCAATTTTCGCTTTGATGTAGTTTGTCCTTATGGCATTATTTTGTGCAGCAATTATAAGTGATTCTGTTTCTCTTTTGAGGTTTCCCTTTCTTAACCATGTCCAAGTCTTTTGATGTGCAACCTCATCTATTGTCGTTTGAAGCGTCCATATAATTGTTTTTCTTCCCATTTTTGTTTTCTAGTCTTTGTCGTCTTCTGTTTGTCCATCTGCCGTTTCTACTATTGTTGGTCGCCATAAGTAATTTGTCTTTGCTCTTCCTTGTGTAATCTTCAAGTTGTGGATTGTGGTTTCTACGCATCCTCTATGTTGGCAAGACCTCTTCCCCCTTCCTTTCTTGACACATACAATCTATCTCTATCATCTCTAGGGTGGAGAGCCTTGTGCATGGTCATTAATTTTCTCGTCCTTTGGTCTATCTGTCTGAGTTCTTCTTTTGTCCATTTTAAGAATGGTCCTGAGTATCTTATAATGGGACAGCCCAGGTATTAATTCCTTTGATCAGATTTCTGCTGTTAAGTTCGTTTCTAGAAGTTTTCTAGTTCTCCTGAGATATTCCTTTTTAACTTTCCTTTCATTTCTGCTTGCATGATATTGTCCGCTTCCAAAATTCCTAAGTATTTGTAGCTTTCATTTTCATCAAGAGATTTTATAGTTTCTGATTTGGTAGTTGTATTCCATTTAATAGTTTTCTTTCACCCCTTTTTATTACAAGCATAGCACATTTTTCGATTCCAAATTCCATCCCTATATCCTGGCTATATCCTAATAGTTTGTACTAGGGCTCTCCAATTCTTTTTCATTTTTTGCAAAAATTTAATGTCATCCATGTACATAAGTGGTTGATCTTTTCTTGTGAATTACTAAATTTGTATCCCCCGGTACATTTTTTCAGTATATGGTTTAGCGGCATCATTGCAATAATAAAGAGTAGTGGTGATAATGAGTCTCCTTGGAAGATACCTCTTTGGATTTTTACTTCTGCCAGGGATTGTTTCCAGCTTTTAATTGAACTCGCCAGTTTCCATGGCTTTTTTAATGAAGTTTATAATGTTGTTGGAAATTTTATACATTTGTAGGCATTCTAAAATCCAGGTATGTGGGACCATGTCATAGGCTTTTCTGTAATCGATCCAGGCCATTGCAATATTTTTCCGTTTATTTTTGACTTCTTTAAGAATGTATTGGTCTATATAGAGTAAGTCGTGGTTCCTCTTTTTCCCTTGCGACATCCTTTCTGTTCTTCTGAGAAGTTTCCGCCAATTGAGTGAAAAGTATACTTCTTCTCTTACAACAGCAGTTAGAATTTTCCACATCATGGTAGACAAGTTATTGGTCTATAATTGCTGGGGACATTTCCTTTTGTGGGTCTTTCTGGATTAGTGTAGTTATTCCTTTTCATCCATTCGGGTATTTCCGTTTCTTGTAGCATCTGTTCAGTTGCTGGCCATTCTTTGTGGATAGTCGTAAATTTTTTGAACCAGAATCCATGTATGCATCATGGCCTGGTGTTTTCCAATTTGTTACTTTCTTGAGTACTGATTTAAGCGTAATTACACACTGGCAACAGGTCCTTCCTCAATTTCCATCAGTTCATTCTTAATATCACTTATCCACTTGACTGTTTATTATCTTCTCCACCTATATCACTCCAGAACTTTCCTTCCGTTGCATTTGGGTGTTCACTAATGTTGTTTTTGCTCCATCAATTGTTCATAAATCTCTTTTCATTGTTTTGGAAGGTCCTATTTGTTGTACTATTATCAATTCTTATGAATACTATTATATTATTATTATTATTATTATTAAATAATAATAATAATAATAATAATAATAATAATAATAATAAACTTAGTAGACTTTGCAGGAATAGAGATGAGACTGTAAACCATATACTCTGCGAATGTAGCAAACTAGCACAACGAGAATACAAAACTAGTTGGAAGTGGTCCACTGGGAATTATGCAAAAAATTAAATTTTGACCATGCAAAAAAATGGTATATGCATAAACCAGAATCTGTTCTTGAGACGAAACGCATAAATTCTCTGGGACTTTGAAATAAAACGGATCACCTTATCCCAGCAAGAAGACCAGACCTAGTGTTGATAAACAAAAAAAGAACTTTCAACTGGTGGATTTTACAGTGCCAGCAGATCACAGGTGAAGCTAAAGGAAAATGAAAAATAGACAAATATCTGGACCTTGCTAGAAACTAAAAAAGTTATGGAATATGAAAGTGAAGGTGATACCAAATATAGTTGGTGCACTTGGAACAGTCCAAAAGATTGGAAAAGGGTCTGGAATGTTTGGAAAATCAGAGGAAGGTTGAAACCATTCAGAACATTGCACTGCTGCAATCTGCCAGAATACTCAGAAGTGTCCGAGACCTGAGGAGACTTGCTGTCACTCAGACTCCAGTGAAAGACCATCAGCTAATGCTGATGTGAAAATTCAAAAAGAGTAATAATAATAAAAAAACTGTTAATCATATAGTAAGCGAATGCAGCAAACTAGCACAAAGAGACTGGGCACGACTCGATGGGAAAGGTGACTCACTGGGAATTGTGTGAGAAATTCAATTTTCACCATGGTACTAAATGGCATATGCACAAACCAGAATCTGTCCTAGAGAATGAGACGCATAAAATTCTTTGGGACTTTGAGATACAGGCGGATCACCAAATTCCGACTAGGAGACCGGACCTAGTATTAATTAGCAAGAAGAAGAAAATGTGTCATCTCGGAGATTTTGTCATCCCTGTGGATCACAGAGTGAAGGTGAAGAAAACGAAAAAAAGACAAAACTTGGACCTGACCAGAGTGCTGAAAAATTTGTGACATGCAGTAAAGGTCCTACCAATTGTAATTGGCGCCCTGGAACGGTTCCCAAGGGTTTGGAAAAGAGTCTGGAAGAATTGGAAATCCGAAGAAGAATCAAGACCATCCACAATAGCACCGTTGAGATCAGAATACCCGGAAGAGTCCTGGAGACCCGGAGACTTACTGTCCTCAGCATCCAGAGAACCACCAGCTTAGGCGGGTGTGAAAACCTTAATAATAATAATAATAATTGTTGAATTGTTTGATATAAGCATGGGGCAAATGGTCACTCCTAAATATAGACTCGTTGACTACCACGTGACCTGGGTAGATTTCTATTGTCCAATCACTGGCACTGCTGCTGCTGCTTCTGCTGTATTATAGAGCCACCAGAATGAGCTTATTTCATTGACATTTGATTCTCGACGTAGGACTTACAAAGAACACAGGATTCTTATTGGCTTGCTTACTTACTTATTACTCTGAAACCTAGGATGCGACCAGATAATATATAATAAATAATAAATAATAATAATTAATAATAATAATAATAATAAAATATAATAAAATCACTTGATGAAAATGAAAGTTACAAATACTTAAGAATTTTAGAAGCAGACAATATCAAGCAAGCAGAAATGAAAGGAAAAGTTAAAAAAGAAATACCTCCGGAGAACAAAAAACTCCTAGAACCAAACTCAACAGCAGAAATCTGATCCGGAATTAATAGCTGGCTGTCACCATATAAGATACTCTGAGCCATTCTTAAAATGGACAAAAGAACTCAGACAGATTGACCAAAGACGAGAAAATTAATGACCATGCACAAGGCTCTACACCTAGAGACGATAGAGATAGATTATATGTATCAAGAAAGGAAGGGGAGTCTTGCTAACATAGAGGACTGCGTATAGGTCACAATCCAACGCATCGAAGACTACACAAAAGAGCAAAGACAGATTACTTATGGCAGCTAACAATAGCAGATGTAACATATGGACAAACAGAAAACTTAAAACAAAAATGAGAAGAAAAACAATTAAAATGGAAACTTCAAACAACAAATCGGAGAGGTTGCACTGAAAAAAGGCTTGGCAATGGTTAAGAAAGGGAAACCTAAAAAAAACTGAATCACTAATAATTGCTGCATAAAATAATACCATAAGAACAAATACTAATCAAAGCAAAAATAAATATATAATTGTACTAAGCAAATGTAGTAAACTAGCACAACAGAATACAAAACTAGGCGTGATCCACTGGGAATTATGGAAAAATAAAATTTTGACCATACAGCAAAATAGTATTTGCATAAACCAGAATCTGTTCCTGAGAATGAAACGCATAAAATCTGTTCTGGAGAATGAAACGCATAAAATTATCTGGGACTTTGAGATAAAAATGGATCACCTTATCCCAGCAAAAAGACCAGACCTAGTATTGATTAACAAAAAAGAGAAAGACTTGTCAATGTGGATTTTGCAGTTCCAGCAGATCACAGGTAAAGATGAAGGAAAACGAAATGATGGACAAATACCTGGACCTTGCCAGGGACTGAAAAGATATGGAATATGAAAGTCAAAATTGAACCAATTGTACGTGCACTTGAACGGTTCCAAAAAGCTTGGAAAAAAAGACTGGAAATCTGGAAATCAAAGAAGAATTGAGACCATCCAGAATACTGCACTGTTGCAATCTGCCAGAATACTCAGAAGAGTCGGAGACCTGAGGTGACTTGTGTCACTCAGCCTCCAGGAAATATCATCAGCTAATCTGGTGTGAAAAACCAATAATAAAATAATAATATAATAATAATAACAATAATAATAATAATGCTGACGCGTTTCGTCTCATTTTCAGAGTAAATCTTTCAATTTCGAAAGTAAAATGTACTGGTACATTCTTCATCGTAGTTGGGAGTTCTAGTAGAACATACCAATGTAAATGACTGTACAGTAACCATAGTCTTTGGTTGTTATTCACTAAACTTTATTAAGTCTGACACACAAGTCTTAGATTGCTTACATTGCTATTACTAAGTGACTGACCATTTAAACCCTTTAACAGGCTCATCATTGTTTAGCCTATTTTTTTTTTATACAAGAGATTGAAAATAGTGTTTAAGTAGACGCTAGTGAAAGACACTATGATGAAATTAAGGGTGTATAATGGTTACTAACATGGAGTACGGAATCGCACACCGAGTTCAATTTCAACTGTGACTTCTGTTCACGTCAGTTATAATACACACCGAGAAAAGCCGGATTACATTTTTTTACTGCATTTGTCTAAGTAATTAAGTAAAGAAAAGTTGGCTGAGTGGCCTATTGTCGGTATCAGTCGTACGACGAGGAGTTCTCCCCTTCCGATACGCTATACCAGGGAGATTGTTTTTCTTTCTTCTTTTTTCTGAGCGAACTCCGCACCTAACGTCAACCCCCCACGCACACACACGTTACTGCACAAATCAGATAATCCAATCTGTGCTACTCATGCGCTGAGTTGGCTGGGCCGGTATCGAAACCGGAACCTTGCAATTCCGAGGTGGTGCTCAAGTCGCCGTTGATAAAATGTTAAGAATAATAAGTTTGGTTCAGTTCTTTGTTTAATGGCATATCAACTTTTGTGAATTAATTAATGACAAAGCTATCCTTGTAGAAGAACAGTAAGGGTAATTTACCCATAAATGAAGGATGAGGAGGTTCATATCTTTCCTAAGCACATTTGGTCGAAAATGGATATAATAGAACGACTGGGTTCGAACCGCTAACTACGATGTCGCAGACCAGGCATGTTACGCTACGGAGACTCTCCGTATAATACTAAGTTGGAATTGATAAAGCTAGTTAAATATGGTTTAGTTTAGTTTCTTTGTTAATGGCATATCAACTTTCGGGGATTATTTAATGACAAAGCCATCCTTGTAGAAGAACAGTATAGGGCTATTTAATCAACAGTTGAGCAGTCCAGCATCTTAGCCACTATTCACGAAACTTCCCACAGAAATACTAAGTTGAATTTGATAAGAGCTATTAATAATAAGTCGATTGATAAAACTAGTAAATATCAACCTTATAAGAACTAGTAATAATAAGTCGACCTTGATAAAACTAGTAATAATAAGTCGACCTTAAAACTAGAATAATAATCGACCTTTAACTAGAATAATAAATCAACCTTGATAAGAACTAGTAATAATAAGTCGACCTTGATGAAATTTAGTAAATAATAAGATTAAAAACTAGTAATAATAAGTCGACCTTGATAAAAACTAGTAAATAAGTCGACCTTGATAAGAACTAGTAATAATAATCACCTTGATAAGAATATAATAATAGTCGACCTTGATAAAACTATAATAATAAACCCTGATAAGAACTAGTAATAATAAGTCGACCTTGATAAGAACTAGTAATAATAAGTCGACCTTTGATAAAAACTAGTAATAATAAGTCACCTTGATAAGAACTATAATAAAGCGACTTGATTAAGAACTAGTAATAATAATCGAACTAGTAAATAAGTCGACCTATAAGAACTATAATAATAAGTCGATCTTGATAAGAACTAGTAATAATAAGTCGACCTTGATAAGAACTAGTATAGTAAGATCTTGATAAGACTATAATAATAAGTCGATCTTGATAAAAACTATAATAATAAGTCGAGCTTACGAATGGACAACTAATCTGGATATGCATAAAGATGAAGACACATGTGGTTTGAAGAGTAATCGATATTACCAATGTTACATTTCCATTGTACCTGATCCTATCGATTTGAGGTAGAAGTAAAAAGAGAGACTACTGGTTCAGTACTAGTTAGTAATACGTGACTCGTTTTGTGCATCAGAGATGATGAAAAGATTTTGGAAGAGCCAATTGAAGATTGTATCCGGTTCCTGCACGAGAAGAATGAATCAGCTGACTTGGCTCTCAGAACGAGGCTGCTGATAGAGACTGTGTATTCTGACAAGTCCATCCTAGTTTAACATTTCTTTCTTTTCTTTCTTTTTGTTCGTCAACAGAGCGTTCGGGGAAAACTCCATTAAAATTGTGTTCCTGAGTTTCAAGTGAAAAGAATCAAAATGCGTCATACATACCAAATGAAACATTTGAAAATCTCTTTTTTTTCTTTTTTTTTAATTTCTGGATTTTTTGAAGTGGGGCGTTTATTTTTTAGAATTACTAAAAATTGGATTTGTGGGAAAACTCGGCCTCGTTTATTTCACTTAAAAAAATGTAATTTCATTATTCTCTTCATTCAGAAGATCTTCATGATTTTCACTTATGATTTGATCATTTTTGTTACACGTGTTTTCTTTGTTATTTAAAAGGCTTTCATCTATCTATCTATCTATCTATTCTATGACACATACACTCGCTTTTCTTCTGTGTCTGTCTGTCTGTCTGTCCCCCCCTCTCTCTCTCTCTCTCTCTAATATATATATATAATATATATATATATATATATATATATATATAATGATAATAAGCTTCCATATTTATTAGTTAATGAGTGCTAATAAGTGTTACCAAGCGCCGTTGATTTTATGTCTTTGCTACCGTAACACACACACATATATTATGTGTGTGTGTGTGTGTGTGTTGCGTTGTCTTGTACGATAAAATTCTAAAGTAGATGAGCGTTAGAGTTGCATTTATGAGCTTAATAGAATTGACTTCCTCTAACACGAAAATATGTTTCTTTTCTTCTCTCGTTTTTCCCTTTCTTTCTTCATTTCTTTCCTTTTCGCTTTGCAGTTCTCATCGCTTTCCTTAATTTCTCGTGTATCCCACCCGTTCTTTTTAAACCAATCCTAAATACTAAATCACGACTACCATTGTAATTAGAAAAAACCTAAGACTCCAAACAATCTTGAAAAAATGACGATGAACTTTTACATTAATCGTTTTTGCGATACAATTTCATATATATATATACAATCAGTAAATCAGGCAGGTTAGATCTCAGGATTATTATAAGGCTGGTCTTTTTAACAACGTAATGTAACTTTTCTGTTCCAAGTTAAGAGCTCAGTGTTCATAATTTTGAACAGAGAATATATTGGGGGTAAAGAAAAAAGCTTAAATATTGGTCATATTATAACATTTACTTATGTATATATATATATATATATATATAATATATATATATATTATTATATATGTGTGTGTGTACAAAATAACCTACTCGAGTTTCACCATAAGGATCTTCAGGGTTAAATCCATCTGAATTATCAATATTATTAATTACTCAACTGCGGGTGTTCATGTTGTAATTATATAATCACAACATGAACTCCCACAGTTAGCTGTAATTAATTAATATCTTGATAAATTCAGTGATTTAACCCTAAGAGATCCTTATGGTGAAACTCGAGTAGTTATTTCTACACACTAATAATAATCCGCTCTACTTACGTATTGAACACTTTATATTTGTTATAAACGCTGACTTATAAGTAACACTTATACCAACCAAGTATTGAACCAACCCAATATTTTTACCGGTAAGACACACACACACACACACACCACACACACACACACACACACATATATATATATATATATATATACTATATGTTATGTGTGTGTGGTGTGTGTGTGTGTGTATATCGTTTCACCATTAGGATCTTCAGGGTTAAACCACTGATTAATCAAATTTGATTAATTGCAGTTGATATTATAATATATATATATATATATATATATTAAATGCCTAAAACAAGATACTGAAATAATATGTTACTCACTCAAAACATTTTTTTTGTAAAAGCGATCCCCCTTTAGTGTCTGACATATTACAAAGTTTGTATTTATCCAAGCCCTCCGTCACTAGCAGAATATAAAGTTAATTTTAAGTGATTACAACTAGTTTGCATTTATAGTTTTCTTTCCCTATATTGGTTGCCTAACCAGTTTAAAGACCTACCTGCCCTTTCTATTTATCTACAGACTGGGGTGTGTGGAAAGAATAGCTGCATTCTTACATTACCAAAAGCTATTAGCGGTATATGAAATAAAAAAATAGCCTTGGGACGTTTTCATTTCCTATAATGATGATAGTTACCCACAAGCATTTTGTTGATTTCAAAAAATTCCCTTAACATAAAAAAATATACGAAACATTTTAGAAATGAGATATGAATATATATATATATATATATATATATATTATATATAATATAATAATATATTTTGCCGTCCATCGTATCCATGATGACACCATACGAATCTGTTTCTCCATTTGACTCTATGTGTTGTCTGCCAACTGTCTAGAGGATGTTCAAACCTCCAGGTTCTCATCTTTGTAACTGAGTTTTGTCTACCGATTCACGCGGACCCTCCTCAATTGAGAATATAAAATCTGGACAAATATGTCGTTTTTAAATGAAACCATGAAAAATGTGAACTTGTTGATAAGTGTTGATATTTATATTGATCTACTGCCATTCCGCCATCTTTAACTGCACCATATGATTGTCGTGAAAATATTACGAATGTCTGCTTTTTTAAATATGAGTTAAATTTTATGAATTAATAAAATAAGTAATGTCATACAATTCCAGTACTGGTATAATAGCATTGTGAAGCTGTTGATTGGGACAGGTGCTGAAGTCATGGGAAGCTGTGTGCTATGAATTTAATTTTATGACCCGTCACGAGTAGCAGATATCCTAATAATATTTTTAAAGTTTTATGCCATCATTAT